>LUCH01000064.1:187022-221315 GCA_013368495.1 Paragonimus heterotremus
GTACAAAATGGAATAAATAAACACTCGTCAAACAATACAAAGTAGGAAGTTTCAACAGATGCGCAATCATGGTTATAAAAAAGAATACAACTATTTTATGTTCAGTTATGGTAAAACATCCAACATGGCCGTTTGCTGCACACATCACCGACATATAAAGCTGAGATTATTACAGGATTTCTACAAACAAACCACACATGCATCAACGGGTTCATCGATCCGCATCATACAAAACAAAGGGCGACAAACGTATTACATAGACTTCAACAGAAAAAAACAAAAAGAACACCGCTGTTATTTGGTTATGGCATTTGATTTCGCAGAGTTTTTAACCTGGTCCGTTTCGAGAAAGGATTTTCCACCGCGTTTCTCTATGATCAGTGCAAATCTTTCTCACGACTGTGATTCTAAAGAGGCGGCAACAGAAGTGTAAGAATATAAGAATCCAAAAAGTGTGATCACCTGTGAATGTCGTTCAACCAGTGTGCACCGAAGCTGCGGCTACTTAGTTGCCATCGGTGCATCCCAGTGAAAGTTTGGTGAATTTTGAGTTCAGCTGGGCTGACAAGTCCAGCTCGCTGATCGTGCGTTTCGACTGTCTGATCAGTATTGATAAGCAGAAGTGGATGAGCGTACGGACCGTATCATTCAGTGCCGTCTGACGAGAAGTCAGTAACACACCGGGAAACATGAAGACATCGTACAAGGTTGCTGGGGTTTCGATCTTGGCTGTTGCAAAAACATGCTGCGCTGGTACTTTCTATCAAGATCATGGCTTGAGGTCAGTCAAAATTTGATGTGTTCAGTAATTTTGTAAATTCTGGGACTACAACCAAGATTTACCTGGATTTAGGCAAACATTCCTACATGGGTTTTGGGGATTCGTGAAGTTGTCGATCCCGATACCTTCACGGTTCTTATAGATGATGGGTTCACATTTGACATTTTCGTTCTGGAAGACGCTTTTCTTCATTACTTAACCGGCTCGACGCTGTCAACATTAAAACAGTCATATTGTCAGTGACCATACTTAAAAGCTAGTGACTGGCGCGATCGCGCCGCTTGGCACTCTGGCTATGAACTATTCTAGTAACTCAACTGAAGTCAGATAAACTTATAAAAAAAGGTCATTTGTATGTTGTTCTCATATGGACGAAAACCTTGTTGTGAGCTGGGGTCGGCTTTCGTTTTTCAAACTTAATATCGTTGAGGGCTCAACAACGCCGCGTGCTTAATTTACCACGGATGGTGTTAACTGCCTCATTAAACCCACACTTTGCTGTCACATGTTATTGAATATCTGATTGACTTTCATGTGTTAATAACATTTTTTGCTGAAATGCCTTGTTCAGCTGGCTAACTCCTCCATTTTTATAAGACGTACAGCTGCAAACACACAGCGTTTCTCTCAGTATTGCTCTTTGTTTAGGATAAAGTTTAGGTTCCAGGACTGTTATCATCTAGACCCTACTGGACAATGTTACAATCAATACTTCACTAAGTTCCAAACTATGTGAAAATGTTCTCGTTTATCAGAAACTTGCTGAGAAGTCGACTGTTTTAGATATCAACATGGTTTCGTGATTTCACGAAATCAACGAAATATGTGAGGAAACAAACTGACTGATCACAGTGATCATCCAAAACTACATAAATGTTGAGGCTGCCGTAGACTTGCACAACTTTCCCTTTTCCAACCACCATTCCCGCTCCACTTACTGCACAAAACTAAATCGGTTACTTCGAATTTTAAACAGTACTTCCGTCAAGCGAATCCTACTAATTTGATGATTTATGCTGAGAGTCTCTTGGTATACTAATGACATGAACGTTATCTCAAATGAAGCACTTGTGAATTTCGTGTAACCAAGATGAACATTTTGTATCTGCTGACAGTTGTTTTGTGGACACGATCTCTGATGTTCTGGCTTTGCAATATGCTGTATTAAGAATAGAGTATTGACTTCCAAAATTTCACTGAATTTTTGTTTGCTACATCACTACTTTTGAGATAAATACACATTCCGATAGGTGGAAAGTTTTGCTGAATCTTGCTTTATACTATAGGTCAAAACTAGTATTCATCACAAAACTTTTCGTTATTCTATGTAGTTTTTATTGCGTATATAAGTAATTAAGCTCATGTTACATTCTGAGTCCTACCAAAAGTCAGTCTTTGAGTCTCAGAGTAAAAGCAGGGTGTACCAGCTCCAAGATGGATTACTAATAAACGTTCATCAGAAGGGAATATGTAGATTGACTATGAACAGATTTTCAAACGATTGCCAGAAGGACTGAACACACCCACTGCCGCGTTTAATGTCGCGGTCCATAGGCTTTTGTTTCACTGGAAATTCAAAGCACATTAGTCAGCTATTCGGAGTAGTTGGAAAAGTTAAATACTGTCATTTCCTGGATTACGCTTGATAACCCTTGTTTCTTTGTGACTGTGAGGAACGTACAGACATAATATACATATATATATTTCAAGAAGCTTCACGTCCTTGTTTATGTTTAGATCTAGTCATTTGTGCACGTTTTCTTCTTCTGAAAGACAAATGCAAGAACGAACTAATCGCAACTTGTAACAAATTACATCTCGGTTATTCATTCGCAGCTAGAAATTTCTTCTGGTTGTAGGTTTACAACACTCTACAGTAAATGCCCTACCTCAGCTCAAAAAGTTGATAATGTTGAGCAGTCCCAGCACGCTCGGATTATGTTCATTTATTGTCCATGGTAGGGGATCCTTCACACAAATTACCAAAAAACTTAAAAACCGGCGGATAAAACAAACCGCCATTCACATAATTTGCTCACATTGTGAAATCGATTTGTTGTTTGTAGGGGTCAACAAACTTGTAGGTAACCATAACAACCTACAAAATGAGTTGGCTCCCACAACGAGTAACTACGAAAGATCGTGGTGCAATCGTTTCAAACAAACCCGATCTCCTCAACATCATTCACGTTGCAGAATCGGAACCGCCACCTGTAAATAAACAGTTTAGTGAACACGAGGGAACCGGTTTGCAGATATCCTTCTCATCCCGTCCTGAGATTTGACGAAGGGTTCCTGGCCTGCAGGACATTCAAAAATCGTTGGCCGATTTCGGCCAGTGGAAAATGGAAATGTAGTAAGTAAACGAAACATCCAGCTAATCGTTCGAGAAACTTTGTGAACGTGACTGCAGTACCTAGTCGATACGTATCAGCACTATTACCCTTACGACTGCTCCAAGGTCAGGGTTTCGTTTCATCAAAGTGTTTGATGTAGATGATTTTTATAATGAATGAAGCAGCTGCTGACCATTTGGCTAGTGAGTATCAGAGCTAGGTGCTTCCGAGTGTTCTGATTCGTCTGAAGAAAAACATAATCATAAAGGAGCGCACATTCTTAAAAATAAACCCCTAGAGTAATGGATTTTAAGGCAAGCATTCCTTAGCGTGAAATGTGTTCACGTCTCTATGAGTTGGATGAGGGCGGTGGACTGGTGTTTGTTCTGGTAGTTTCTGTCGTCACATTGTACGACTGTTAACTTTCAATGTGTTAAGTAAGTGTGTGTGAATTTGTTAATATAAGTGACTGAATGAAGTGTGTTTATTCACAAATCATTAAGGTATCAGATTAATGCTGGTGGTTTTGAAGGATATTACTAAACAGATTTGAGGTGAGTCCAACAAACTATTTTTATAATTAATCCTGCGGTGTAAGGGAGTGACACTATGACTAAAATGTCTGAGTCGAGATATACACAACATTTAGGGCTTTTGGTCGTTACCAGCCGTTGTAGGACGAAGCACTAAAGCTTTCCACGAATTCTAGGCAGATCAGAATGGCAGTAATGACCTTGATGGATGATGAAACAAAAAGGCAGCAGGTTTTCAAAAATTTACGAAGTGTCTGCTAATCCAAGCTAGACAGCTGAATAAACTGATGATAGTGTTCACCGTTTTAGAATATGTTGCATTCACGATTAAGATGTCATATGTAAAGTTCAGTTCGAACCGCTTTTTGCTGAGGCTGAATGCCTAGTCATTTTCGTCAGCTCATTGTCATCTCTACCCGTGGTACACATGTTATACATCAGAAAACTAGTCCCAGTATAGTAGAAGGTTCATACTGAGAAGTACGGAGGAATTCGCCAAATCTTGTGACATTGTGTACAACACTATTATCTTTGTTAGAGCGGTGGGGCAGAAATGTAGTTTGGACTTATCTTTGGTTGCTACTAAATATAGTTGATATGGAAGCAGGTTACTCGATAACTTTTGGTGCGCTCATCGTTTTTTTTTCAGGATGAATGCAGTGTACTGAGTAAAAGGTATGTGTAATTCAAAACGTAGTACTGTCGAACATAAGGCAAATCTTCTGATTGATTGAAAAATGTTTGAGCTCTTTTGAGTTGAACAATAGGTAGCTTGAAATACAATTCTCAACAATATTTTTACTTATACATTGACAATCATATCACTCGTCATAAGTGCTTTTATTCTGTCTACGTTCCAGGCACTCGTTTGAGCGAGTGTGATTCAAAAATTGTTTTAAGAATACTTAGCCAAGTTAGAAACCAATACTCACTATCCAAATCTAGGTGTTTACCTAACCGATCAAATGTCTGTTTGTTTGCGCAAACTTCAGCTGGCTGTTTTTTTTATTGAAAGCTGTGTAGTAATAACTGTCGCTAAGCCTTTATAACACATTTGTGTTATGCGTGTACACCATCATCCAACATTCCGAAAAGTCCCTATTAACGTTGGATTTATTATGTCTCATTCATTCTGAGGCTTTTATTTCGGGACAATTACTGGATCTTGTGAAGCACAAAGGTTTTAGCGAAAAACCAACGATTGACACTAAGACAAGCTGCTACACACACATGTGTGATAGCTTAACGTTGTTAAACTGAAACAGCCGGTTATATGGAATAAGTTACGCTTACATTCTTATTCTGCTTATTCGCTTTTGTACCGCTTCAACGACTGTCTATTTCACTCAACGATATTTCAAGCTTTATATGTTTTGGCAAAATTCTTTAAAAAAACATCCCAAACAAAACTTTTAACACAGATTTTTTCCAATTTTTTCCGTACATTTTCTGAAAACTGTATTGAGTTGGCTAACTCTAGATAACTTTAACCAGTTGAACAGAATAACACGTCTATATATTTAAAAAAACCAACACCATTTCACAGGTAACGTCAACACTTCATCCTCTAAAAATCTGGAACGAAATGTCAAAAACAAACGCAGCTGTTTTCACACAACGTTTCCCATGTAACACTTCTACCGTTTTTATTCAAGGTAATCATTTAGACAGTTATCTTGCCATTTATTACATAACAAATGAGTTTAAATAACCAAGTTTCAAGTACTTTGAATGAAGTTTGTGAAAAGATATTCTGTTTGATTCACGCTAAACAAATTTGCTTAGGTCTTTGGCGGAAGTGTAGTTCGAAAATAACCATTCTCTTGTTTGCTTGTTTTATCGACTAAAATAACAGACGAATTATAAAATCAGATTATTTCGCTTTCGAAATTTGCAGTCGAAATGTAGACGTTCCCACTGCTACCCAGAAATGTTTGAAGCTTATCTCACCACGTCGAAAGTTTTATGCCTAACTGATCGTTACTATAGTGAATGATATGGATGAAAATTCCCTGTTTGTTTTACTGGTATGTAGTTAAGTAATGAGGTATCGAAATGAACGAACAATTCTTTAGATGTGCATTGGTTCTTCCATCAATAAGCCACTAAGCCGGAGTTGGCTCCAAGGTACCAGCTAGTATCGGGTGATTACACTTAAGCCATGTGGTGGCCAGTAATACTTGTGAGATTGAGATATCCTTTAGTTGACGCTTACACTAATAAATGTAGGTCTTTCGACAAAGAGCGAACAATACTATATGCCAAGGTGCTGTGCTCATGTAAACAACAATAAAAGAAAACGACCGACATATGTTACTTCGGTTTGTCTCAGATTAAATAAATGTCTCCAGAATTGAAATTTCCTTCCAGAGTTTGGATAGCCAGTTTTGTTCTTGCGTTAAAACTTGCCTAAACACGTTACTGTGGATTCGAATAATTTACCTGGGATTATCGGTTCGCTTAAGCTATATCGACGAAGACACAAATAATGTTGCGAACAACTTAACATGCTTATCCTTTAAGCCACACGTGAAGATCGGCCTTTTCTTTTATAAACTCATCAGATTGAAACAAGTCAGTTAGAACACATGCCGTGATCTGAAGCTTTTGTAAACTGGACCACTCATAAACGCGAGCCTCAGGTATGATGACGATTTTTTGTTAGTAATTTGTAATATTTCCACACCCCGTCTTTGCAAATTTTGTCCTTGATAGTTCTTGAATTCAACGGAAATATTTACTATCGTGTTTACAACAGGCACTGTCATAAGGAGCACAATCTACCGTTCATCACACCACAAGGCTGTTCCCCTGTTATATTAGTATCATTCTCACACAATTAAGTATGGATCTTAATTTTGTGGAAATTGTCATTTTACATATATCACAGTGAATGGGCGTGTAGATATTTGGTCTGATATGCCTAGTGAGCCGTTTGCTCATCCATTTTCCGCAGAGTTTGACGTGACCAGTCAGTGACATCTCTGTCCATTTTGAAGTTAATTCTACTGAAGAGAGTATCATAGAGTCTAGTGAGTTTAAGAGTAAACATTTGCCGGTAGCTTCTCACATTTCATGAAGACTTGCCATCGCCATCCGTATTTCTTTCACGATTTTGCTGACCACATTTAACTTTCACAAAATATCCTTTTTCCATTTCTCAAAAATTTGAAATTATTCAAATGTCAATATTGGTTGCCAGTGGAAAATTTTGGTACATTAGCTCATTACTGCAGTCTTTACCCTGGTAAGACGTAAAATAATGAGTGTCTTGAAGGGTTCTTGATCGTTACTGTTACTTGATGTAATACAAAATCGTCAGTGTAAATATTTCGAGATAGAATGGTACACTTGTACACTGACAGGTAAAGTTTACGTATTTTATAACATGAGAATGTTTGGTTGTAAGTAAGAGGATATTTTAAAACAAGCAAAATACGGATACAGTAAAACTTCCGGAAACTGTCGAATGCGATAAACTTCGATGTTTTGCAGTAGTGGGCAATGTTTGTAAGCAGCTTTATGGATAACATAAGCCCGGTTTTGAATCAACTCAACCTCTAAGATATATAGCATAGAGGCCTTCTGAACAACATCAACTCCTCCGATTGGTTCGGCCGAATACGGGTGAAGTTTACTTAGCACATTTAAGATAATCTAACTGATGTTCGACTGGGTTGACCATGATTGTGTTCTTGCGACGCAATTCATGCACTACAGGGGAGAAGAATATGAGGTTGGGTGCCACGTGGTAAATAAATCTAAACTACTCATCAAGAGCGAGCTAGAAAAACAGAAACTCATGCTTACAACTTTTGTTTTATCAGGCTGTTCTGTCCATCTGAAGTGAGTATAGACCATTTGAATGGAGTATTAAACAGAGTACCTAAATTGTAGCTTACTAATGCCTTCGCTGAAAGAGGGTCAGAACAGTAGTCCAAAAGAACAAAATGAAAGCCCGTTATCATTGAACTATCCAACGTTTACCGCGAAAAAACAAACATAATTTACTCAAAAATTCTCTTCTGGCTTTTACTTTGCGCCAGTTGCCATACTGTCCATTATGTGTTTCTTAAGCAACACATGGATGACCCATTATATTTTCTTGTTTAACAGATTTCTGGTGTTCCACCAAAGGAAAGATTTTTATTCGCGAAGCCAGAATGCCCACTGTAGATGGAAAGGGGACTTTTTGTGTAACACCGTTAGCAACTTTCGATTTGCCGCGGTTTCGATCACCTCACACCTTCAAACAAATTTACTTCTTTATATCCACCTCAATCCATCTGAGGTTATTAGGCCACTCGTTCGGTTTATATAAAAATATCCTGCTGGCTCGTTTAATCTTGCGTCACCCGATGATGACCTAAACCGGGTCTCCATACCTTGTATAGTTGACATTAAGAAACAACAAGACGATGCGTAAATTGTTCGTATGCGATTTTGTATACTTTACCGATCAACCTTGTATTGGTTACAAACTTTGGGTGCAGTTTTATTCGACCGGGTCTCCATATTGTGAGTTACTAAATAAGAATCTTTCCAAAACAGTATTGTAAAGTTGATCAAAAACGTGAATTTCGCCTTTGATTGGTGTATAAAACGCAGAAATGGTTGACACGTTTTGAAGTGGTCCCATTTTGAGAGTATTCTTTCTTAGGAATTTTCTTCACTCAGGAAAGGTTTAATTACTGGACTTTCGTGTCTACCTCGTATCAGTGCTTCTTAGTAGCCTTGATCAAGTTCGTCTTTTGTTAAGATTCATTGTGGGTTTCCTGAACCTAAATAGGAACGTCGACAACTAAGTTGAGGTAAACCAAGTATTGCAAAAACAAGTCATGTTATTGAATTGCTCAGACTGTTTGTGACCATAATATGTATTCAATAATCATCCATTCAATTTAATTACATTTTGCCTCGTTTATTCAAGAAACCTGTAAACGAATGCCCATATCAGTTTTTGATCCGCATCATTCTGGCAGTGTTAATGGCGAACCAAGAAGGAAAATAATCCATTCAGTATAATATTTGAGTGCGTTATATGCATCGCTTACAGAATTTCCTTTACTGTCATTGTGAGATGAATGAACCCAAAATAAGCATTGTTTTCAACGTTTTGTGAGAAAAACAGACACTCCGAACCGTGATTAAAAATTTTGTTTGCAATATACTCATCTTAAAGATTTCTGCTCATTAATGTTTATGCCAGGTTGCATTCCACAATCCAAGCGTGACTGCAGCCAACTGGAGTAATCTAATCAAAACTCTAAGCAGAAACGAAATCGGCGTTTACGTTTCAGATACACCCTCTGGCAAATTCGTCGGAACAATCCACCATGCAGGGGAATAATTGTTTACATCATCAAGAAATTTGAGTTGTTCTGGCCTACTTTGTAATAGCTTTACTATTCAGTTATATCTCCCAGTTTTTATCAGACGATGGTTGTGTTTTCTTTACGCTTATTCACAACGATTGGTGTATATATTACACTGTGCATCATGTAATGCTACATATCCTATAATTGTGAACTGAAATAACTACAGCACACTTTCACATTTTTTCGACTGCTTTTATGTTGAAAACTAGATTAAGATATAGTGTGTTCATCTTTGGAGACTTGCAGTGTACTTTATTAAATCGATTCTACTAGACGTTAAGCGATTTCATTAGTGTACAGAACGATCATTACATTCAATACTCAGGCGTGCTCAATCTTTGTGGACAATTATAATATCGGATTAGAGTCGTGATTGTCAAACTAATCATAGCAGGTCGGAAATTAAACCTAGTAACACATGTAGTTCACATTGGCTCATACCACTGAGGAAGAACGAGAGACAGGATGTCAGCTCTTTCACGTGCTAAAACCTGTATTGATGTAATTCATATGAAGTACAGACTTCTCATAAATAGTTCACTACGACAAGGCTAACCTCCTGGTACAATGCATTAATCTGCTGTTTCTATCCATCAAAGTAAAACTCGTAAAACTTGATAAAAAACTGCAGTCAAATTTAGATATTGTCCGTTGACCGTTTTTATCCTGGGCTTTGTAGCATACCAGACAAAAAAACTTTGGTGAACAATACCTTCCGACCGGATGGGAATTCGGCAGATGCAAAATGGACAATACATACATTAATAGTACAGGTTTTCAGTTTTTGAATCGAAGCTGGTCACTTAGCATTTCTAGTCGTAGCTTTAGTGAGAATAAAACCCGAGCGGTTCCAAACTTGCACGCGCCGCATATTCAGCTTGTCTATTTCTGGTGATAATTTTTCGTAAAATCTGGAGTGAGTGAATATGCTCTCAGCTCACTCAATGAATTAGTATGCTCCGATTTAAGATAGATTATTTTCTCGTGCTCACCTAACTACAATCAGAATGACCATCTCGATATACAAGGGCGGGTTAAGAGAATAGTGTCTGTAAAGACCAGTTGTGCAACCAACACGGATTTCAACATTGTTATTAGTGAGATAGTTCAAGGTTTTACAAGATGATTAACATAACAATCAGCCCAGCGAAAGCGTGGTAATTACTTCAGACATCATCACTTGCAAACATAACTGTGCAACCAAATGCTCTACTCCAAATTTAACTTACAGGTTTGTGGACTTCCACAATCATCTTTATGTGTTCAAAAATAATATTATGATTATTTTTAAACGTTGGGCCAAAAGCTATCGGCTAGACCTAAATATATAAAAGTAGGCCCGGTTATCCAGTACCGTATCACGTGACACCAGATGTCACGTACCACAAAGAATGTGAACTACATAAACACCAAAAATGTCTTGTCATTCGGAAGTTGCTAAAAATATATCTGTCTACAAATCATTAGTCGTTATAAATAAAGAAGACAATTGTTGCTTGAAGCACTGGAATACCACTTGGACACATACTAAACTTTGTGAAAACATCCTTGCGTTTCTGAGTGGGGTTTACTAATTTAGATACGACCTAGCAAAATTATCTTGATATTGACCTTCTAACCTGACTCCTTAGAGGTCTCTAACTCACAGATCTGGCAAATAAGTGTCTTTTTTAAAGCCCATCGTATTTTATGACACAAGCTTACGATTATTCCGATGGGTCGGATATTTTTTTAGTGAGACCTAGATCAGCACGGTTGAGCAACGTTTTACAATTTGATATTGCTTTCTTGCGTGGTACCTGCAGGTACCTACTAAAAAACTGTGTCAGATTACTGAAGACACACCGAAATGCTATGAAACGAAACACTGATCGTCCCTCTCAGCGATACAGCAGCTGTAATTGATCGTGTTCACGGTAGTTTGTAGGCTGTCACCGAAATTCAGGAACTCATAAGATGAGCTACTTTTGCTGGTCACGTGCTGCAACTATCAAAAACAAGAAAGCCGTGGTAAAAGTGCTCCAAATGAACTTCGCAGCATCTTTCAAACCATTTAAAGCACCGGCACAAAATTGATTCATTCACAATGGCTTAACTGTCCCCAGTGTCTGTTTCACTTTTAGGGCAACTGATCTTTTCTTTCACAGTCACGAGCATCATTCTTTTATGCTTTCAGAGTGCATTTCATTAAAGCTGATCCGTAGGATTTCGTAGGTCCATAAGAAGTTTACATTTTTAATCATATGAGTGAGAGCTAGTGTTATTACCAAACATGGTAGACATGAGTAGCTTTTTATGGTAGCGCTTTTCACGTTGATCTGATGTGGCTTTCGCTCGTGAGTAGCTTTGACTTTATTGCGTTCATCCATTGGCATATGGAAGTGTTTCTTAGCATGTACGGTTCAAAAGCATTTTCGCAATGAACATTTTTTCTATTCGGAGAGAATACAGCATCGTATAGTCTGAATAAATCTAACCGTGAACAATTCATTGTAACGGGGTGAAACATAAATGACTTGCAAAACTATTTATCCATAGGAGTTCGAATTATCAATCAGCGTTCACATTCCAAAGTCTATTTATTTAAATCTAACCTCATCAAATAACTAAAAGCAAATCAAAACTGTGCTGCAGAACAGGTATTGTTTTCACCGAAACATTACAATGAAAACTGTCACTTGACTCTGTCGTTTTTTTCTACTTTGGCAAGTTAAACACTGGCAGCATTCTTGGTGCAACATCCCCGATTAGCTGGGCACTTGATACTTGGCAATTTTGAAACCGGGAGTAACCCCTACATCATTGTGGTGCAGCAAGAATCGTTACCTTAAATTTACAGATTGTCGGTGTTTTTCAATAGGTTTTGAATTGTTTCTGCAATTCAATCTACTGAACGAGCGGAAAACTAAAAAACGTTTCACTATTCAGGCAGCTGCACAGAGATTTGATTTATTTTTAAGAGGTTCTTTACATAATAAGAATGTCTGACGACGTATGAGGTCGATGTAAGTTCTATTTACAATTAAGCTCGTCTGAACCGGCTGAAAATTCCGTGTATTGCATTTATTATTTCACTTTTAAGACAATGAAATCTGATCAGGCGAGTTCCATAATTATGATTAGGAAACCCTAGAATTTCGTTTTCAGTTGCATACGTCTATTTATTTTCACTGTGTGCCTTAAAGCCGTCGGGAAAAAGGTATTGTGTGGTAACTAGTACCTGACATATCACTCAATCCACTTAGTACACACAGTTGAGACAGTCTTGAATTAGTTTGTCCGCATATAGATTACGGGAATATACAGAAGAGTATCCCGGCAACTCACCCAGAAGAAAATTCCCAGCTCTCCACTGCGTTTTCCCACGCTGATGCGCCACACGACACCTCAGTTGAACATCTTCACCTTCCAATACTTCGTAGCGTTCCGCTGGAAGTTCCCGAAGACACTGAATTTGCTTCAAGTTTTCCTCAGGTGTGCAGACCTCTGACTGGTCAATGGAAACTGAGGATTCTTCACTGGTGGCAATGATAGTCTGGTTGACTGTTTTTACATGGTTGGTCGAAGCAGGAATGAGCGGTTTCCCCAGCGGTGTCAGCAGTCCCAAAGTAGCATATGAGCCATTGACACGCCAAGGTTGAATTGGGGGTAGTCCAACAGGGGGAAGAGTTAACAAAGTTTTGTGTAGTGATGATGATATTGATTTGGGTATTATTAATTCAGCCAACAAAATCACAGAAGTCCAAACTACACTGAAGTTTGGTGCCATACGCAAACCATATATCAGTGAAATGAAACGAAGTATATTGCAACCATTATTCCATAACAAACAAGTTAGCAAAATGCACGATAGCAGCAAGAAAACGGATCTGTTTATTATTCCGTTTTACTATTAAAATTTACATATGCTTGGCGTTAAAAAATTGTACAGTTCATTGGTATTCATCTCGCTGAGTAAATGGCATAACATTTTGCAGTTTAACGATTAATGCTTCTCTAAATTTTCACCAATCTCATTTCCAACCATACTAACCAATAAGAATCAATTTCTCGCATACACTGACGCGAAGGAATCCCATTGGCGACGGAAGCTACGTAATTGAAACTTGCTTCCACGAATGAGTTGATATCATTTCACTCTGAGTAGAACGTTCACTCAGCTGGCTTACGTTCACTTCAAAACTGAAATTTGGTCCACGCGATGTTCAAAATCAAGACTGAAAAACTATCATGAAAATGATAAACTTTCAAAAAATAATGACAGTTGTACACGAAGAAGTGTTTGGATGCACTGAGGCATTGATCAAAAAACACAACTTAATGTTCCTAACAACGTTTTACTAAAGATTGATTGAAGTTGCGACTGAACATTCCTTAATCAATTTGCACCAATTGTCTTCTACCATTTTGATTTCAGTAGAGGGCATACCTGCTGACATCATGCGGGCTGTCACAGAAACATTCATCGAGCTGGTAAGGTGAAAACATTTCATTCCACGGCGTATGGTGCAGCCAATCCCAGAGGACACATTATAAATATTACACACCATCAATTTAATTTGGTAGAAGCTGCTTTCCACTAATAATAAATGTTGCTGTTCATTAAGACGGCAAGAAGATATGCATAGCGAGATGTAAACATTTTGTTTATCCCCATCAGTCGATTACATAAAACATTCGGTTATATAGATTAAGCGCTTAGCAACAAAACAATGAAATGAAGGAACATCACATGGGCGAAATAAGGGTTCATTTCCACAGTGAGGAAATTGATTGTGTTAGCATCTATCGCCAACAAAGGGCTGGGGCGTGACGTTTGATCAACATTGCCTCGGAAAACACCAACAACCTAGGTTTGCGGTTCCGCAATAAGACCATGAACGAAGTGACGAAGTGACCTGTTGTGATTAGGTGTTTTGTGATCGAAGACGCCGGATTCCTATTTGCCTGCTGACATACTGACCCGCGTTGAGTAATTGTTTACACCAGCTACTTAGAGTTGTGCTCTGCCTTCCCTTGTCGCAAGTTTCGGTCCGTCCTGTAAATGTATGAGTCACTGCAGCTGCAAGTGAACTGGTAGATAAAACGAGAGGCAGAGTTGTCCGGGAAAGAACGACCGGCGTATTGGAGACTCATCCTGCTTATGGTGCTAAGCGCTTAACCTATATAACTGAATGTTTTTATCTAATCGCAATGCATGTCTTCCTGCCATCTTAATGAACTGGATAAAAGTAACTCAATGCTTCAAATGCTGCCTTGTTTGCAAATCTACAGTTATTATTAAATTTTGAAGGCTACCCCCTGAAAAACCGTAGAGTCACTGCCGTTCAAGTCTCATCTCGTAAAGCAGATTAGAATATAATCCCTTATACAATCCAGCTAATTCACCGATAGTATTCTTTAAACCTTGTTGACTAAAACTTGAAAGCGCTTGGACTTAAGCACTGACCAATATAGTTTATTTTATACTAGTCCAAAATAACATTGAGGTACTCGAATGACTTCAGAACCACCTTGTGTACAGTTGTTTTTCATGCTTTCGACTTAGAAAGAAGATATAATGATGAGCTCACAGACTTGAGTTAGGAAGAATGCTATTGTGCCTGCTCAGGCAGTGGCAGTGGTCACAAACTAATGCGGCCGGCGGTTTGCGCACACTAATTTGGTTGTGCTCAACATAAAGTTAGTCGGCCTGCAAAACGATTGGTTCAGGAAGGCGCAACCGGTGTTCCGTTCCCGTCCACAACCAGTAGTTACACTGCCGATGTGTTCTAATGAGTGCGAAACTGAGGTATGGTAATCGTTTCCAAAAAGCGCCGTGTAAAAATATTTTTGTAGGCTTGACGTTCCTAATTATTTGTGAATAATGTTCACACTATATATGACGAAATGTCCTGCTACTCATCAAAACTCGCGCTAAAGTGATACTTCAAACTTTTGACCAACATAATAGGACGACGCATATGACCTTATGGAAATGTCCTACAAAACAAGACACAAGCGGCAAAATGACCGTTGACTAGTATTTCAAATAGTTAGCTTCCCAAACAATGTTTAGGCTCATTCGACTTACTGCGTTCAGCGAAAGATACAAAACCTGTCGGAGCAGGCGGATTCGGCGGTAAATTTTATGACATTCTAATAACCGTTTTATGAAACGATGTCTTTGAACACCTTAGAGAATAGTGCTGGCTGCCGGAATATTCACACAAACAGTAACTCACAATGAACACGGTAAGTTTTTGAATGAAAATATGAGACGGATGTTAACAGTCAACGTCGTTTATGGAAAATTTTAGCGCACCTCGGAAAGTATTTCCTTCATAGAACCCAAAATTAGATCGAACTGGATAGGGATCTAAAATACTTATTGTGCATGGCGCTAAAAGTCACTATTTACCTCTCGTACGTCTTTTTTATGATAGACGATGAATTAAACAATGTGGTTTTGTTTGTAAAACTTCAGGAAAATGTGAAAATCTGACTAGTAATAACAGTACAAGATTTCAGAATTACAGATAGATGACATGTGCATACTTTACATTTCCAAAAAATCACCCGCCACAGTTTACATTGTTGTAAAGTAGTTTGGTTCATATTATAATAGAGTATATTTGTTATTATCTGTTCCGAACTCCAGTCTTGCTTTTGACACCCTCGTTGTACGCCCGGACAGTTGATGAGTCCATTGTTTTAGAAACACCATACCTATTGCAATATAGAACATGGGCTGACGACTAGGTTATACACATATTAAGGCTAAGCTTGTGTATTTGCGTAACATATTAATTGTGGGAGAAGTCGCACAATCCTCTTATGGAATCTTTTAGATGAACTGAGTATATCAACCATTAACTGGCGGTGACTTAAAACAAATTAAATCCCCAAGTGTGAACTTCATTAACCTATGTGATGAGACCAAAACTTTGTTAACCCCTCTTGTTAAAACAAATGATGGGGTTGGTTCCAGTAAACAGATATAATATAAAACATTATCGTAAATTACAGAAGCAAGGGATGCGACTGCACTGTGGAAGTCGAGGGAGGGTCTGCCAAAAATATGCAGAAAAAGTGATCAAACTTCCACAGATACTTGTATTAACTCCTCATGATCAAATGCCTCGGGTGTCGATGGACTTTTCATAATTGTATTCCGAAGATTATTTGACTCCGTTCAATCATTTTTTAACATGCACTAGCAACTTATCTCTAGCTAGCTCAAGAAAATTTTTTAAAATAAAAAGAACCAGTGATTTCTGATTTCGAAAACAGTTGATCAAGACAGAAACGTCCACCAATAGCCAGAATTAAATGATCCTCTTGAATAAAACTATATATTTTGTGATTAAATCCCTAGCTAGGTGGTTATACAGTTCAGCACAGATGCAGCAGGGTGCGTACATTAGTATAGCTGTTAATAGCAATTTTCTGAACTGTACGGGAGGTCATTCTATCCCGAACGTCTGCGTGACACTTCACGTTTGCAAGGTAAGGTTACGTGATTAATGTGTAATGGTTCATATTATCCGGAATCGTACGTACGACCTGCTTCCTGTGAAAGTTGAACAAATATCCTGTTGTAAGGACGACACATTTTGTGGCTTATGATTACTCACTAACTTGTGCCTGTTTTACCATGTATATCTGACACACTGATGTGTGCAGATAAGTGCAGATGCTAGTAGTAACAGTGGGTGACGGTTATATAATGAAGGATCTAATTCAGAAAGAATTACAACAGATGAGAGCATAATATTTCTTGAGATAACTGCACGCAATGTCCATTGCTATCTAATATCAAATATATACGTTGTGTTAGTTATAAGCACATCAAGCACCACTTTCTTTCTCCTAAACCCCACTCATAACGGACCACAATCTCAGCGTGCGGATATGCCTTGCAACCAGTGGTTTGTAAAAATAGGCACCACGACTCATTTTCCCTCCGTCTATGGCTCGTTTGTAGTAAACACATTTGTCGCGAGCACCGTAATGAACTCGTATTTTATGTTTTACGGCTCAACCATGTTAGTAATTACGCCACTGACCTGACATTGTTCAGGATGCTCAGCCACACTAGGTTGTTACTGAAACAACTTTTTCATCTAAAACTCACAGTAAATAACACATGATCCAGGTGTGGTGGGTAGCACTTTTCTTCTGTTAAATTACCTACTTCTTTCTAGTAGCAATCATATCTTCTCAAACCGATAAACTGAAGTGTTTAAACTTTGAGTATTAAAACTTGCTGGAAAATTGTGTTGGCCTCAATCCATCTGATAAGCAATAGTTACCCTATATTGCAAAATAGTAGGATCTCGCCCAAACGGTATTATTTGTTTTCACGTCGATTTAAAGTTTACGTTTATGACTTGGCAACAAACAGACAAGGCAAAGCTATTTGGAATCAGTAGGAGGTCAACGGCTGATGATAAGTAGACACAAAGACGCATCTTGCGAAGCGTTAGAAGGATTAATTTTTGGCAAAATAAACGGTTGCAATGATATTCTTTTCTCCAAAAAGTTCGCTTATATCGACAACGAGTGCATCCGGGTTGATGACCTGCTCCTGGCGATTATTTCGATAATCCTCATAGTTTAAATACTACGGAGAGTTCAGGTGTTATATTTGTTTAACGACAGAAATCATTTCCAAATAATTATTTTCCCATTTATACATTGCGCTCATGACAGAGTCAACAATACCAACAAACATTAATAAACATTCTTGGCTTTCGTAATGTAACACAAACTATATGCTATACTGCATTGTTGTTGTGACCCCTTTATTCTTTGTCATGTTTCTTGGATTGACTGCATTTTATCTACAACCTCAAGAGTCATATTTTTCATACAAACATACTAATTGGCCCAATTGCTTTTTGCGTTTCTGCGGTTTCATTTTGCTTCCTCTTACCTAATGATGAATGACACGAATATGCATTGCGGAAGAGCAAGTATCAATGAAACACACTGAAACAACAATCAGTCAGATATGCGCAGTTGATGATCTACGAGACTGAGCTAGTATAGCGGTTAGGAAATTTTTAATACCGGTTGTCTCTGACGCATGTGCAGATTGGGTAATAGTTTAATATTCTGAATCGTTTCAACCATGACCGACATGTGCGTGTAGATAACTCTTGGTGTGGAGTATACTTTAATTAAGAATTAGGTCTCCGCTGAGATGTCCAAATCGTGGAGAAATGATTTACTTTTGCCAACCCTTCCAGGTAGATGATTTTCCTCCTAATTCTTCTAGTGGTCCGTCTCTTAATAACTACGGTGAGCGCCACATCTATCTTAGAATAAGGACGATAGATGAACAAGTCCGTTCCTCGATATGAGCGGAATACAGGAACAAACATGAGAATCAGTTCATGGATGGAGGTTCCACAAATTATTCTTGGAAGGTTTTGGGTTATTTGTGCCCCTTAAGCCATGGCAACGCAGATTGTAGACGGACTCAAAATATCTGACACTATGGTCTATAGGTTTTGTTGGCATTCTGACAGGAGCAGTTTAGTGTCGCCAAGGTAGCAGTCAGTACAATTTTGACAGCGAGCGTAAGTGACTTTACATCTGTTGACATTGAACGGTACGTTGTTTCCTACAGATTACTAATTTAGACAGTTCAGATCGTCTGGTAATGCCATTGCATCTTCCTGGTACTGCGGAACTCGCGAGAGCTTTGTGTCATTGGTGATTCAACTATACTAGATAATTTAGAAACGAAAGGAAAGATTAACAGATATCCTAGGAGTGACCCTCGCAAAATGCTGCTGTTGGGTGATAACCATTCCCACAGCTGCCCATTCATCTTGACATTGAACCTATGTTTATTCAGGTAATTCTCTGACCAAGTGAATAAGCGTTTATCAAGGTCGCCACTATTTAGCTTCTGCAACAATATGGAATATTCCACCTTGTCAAAAGTATTGGTAACTTTAGGATAAACCACATTTACGATCATTTCTATATCGGCAGCCTTAGTCGAAAAGTCAAAAACAACCAGCAGGCTTGTGATGCATGAGCGTCCCCTATGAAAGCTGTGATGCTGCTTAGTAGTGAGTCGTAGGTCGTAAAAAACTCGGAGAGAGTCGTCTGACAAGTTGTCCATTACTTTAGAGACCAGTGAAAGCAAAGTTATTGATCGTTAGTTTATTGGGTCGTCTGTGCACTTACTTTTGAAAGTTTGTGACTGTTAACTGTTCAGGATTTCGATAGGCAGCCGGTTAACAAAGAACAATTAAAAATCACCGTAAGCGGTTATGCTAATTCTTTGGCACAACTTTCCAAATTGACGCAAGAGTGAAAATCGAGTCCGGCGCATTTTCTTCTAGTCAGAATATGTGCAAGATCTTCTTGAGTGCAAGATGTGCGATCACATTTGAGCGATGTACACTTTTGTTCGGTTAATTTTTTCAACAACGGTAATATAACACGGCTACTACAGCTAAAATAAATGTTGCAATTAGCACCGCATGACATGTCCCTCGAACGGTTTCGTTCACACATTTCAAGACACATCAACACACACCTTATCCATAACAAGGCATTACGTGAAAAGGTACGTTTTCACAGAATTTGTGAAACAACATGATGACAGTGGTCAAATAATGGGCGACTAGCTATTAATTTTGTTGAAAGCTGCGGTTCGATTCTGAGACAATAGTAAGAGACCAAATGGGCTTTATTCAACAGGCGTTTAATCAGAACACTGGTATTCGTGTGTTTTGAAGATGCTTAAGCTAATCGTTGGAATCGTCCTGCTACAAAACAATTAGATTAAAACTGATTCTGAAGACAACTTGTTCTAACATCAAATGTTATGTATCAGAACTTACACAGAATGAGGAAGGTCATACTTTTAAGCCACTGTTTAAGGTTGAGTTTTTCGCTAGTGGTCACTGTTACAAACATACAATTGGTTACTCGTGTCCAACTCCAGAAGGCCGCCTTATATCTGTTTGAACGCAATTTATGCCAAAAGGTCACAATACATGTGTTATACTAGTAAATCGTAATCAAAATCTTAACGTACTAATTCCTCTATGGTAGACAGGTACACATGAGGTAATGTACATTTAATAGATCTGGTGAATAAAGTATACGTTGAACCCTGCGTGGTGCAATTTCACGAATTCACCAAGAACGTATAGCACTTCCTGATTATTAGAAGAGGTTTGATTGCTATCAATGGGCAATTATCTCTCCTTTTTTCTTACACAGCTTATCAACAAGCAGTTGATTTCGGGTAAGATTCAACAGAAGAGATTTCTCTTTTTAATTGTGACCCGTTTTTTTAATCTGAATGACATTTCCAAAAAGGCAAAGGTGTGATGTAAATCGCTGATTCGAACACAGTGGTAAGTCAGAACCAGATGGTACCAAACGTATTTTAATGTTGACACCGCAGATGTATTCCTATAAATCTGAGAATCTACCCGAGTGCTTCCTATTAGAATTTACGAATTTAGTCCAATACCTCATGTTAGTAAAACTTGGCAAACCTGCTAAGCCTACAGAGGGAGTCGATTTTTATTTTTGGTTAAATAACTTGCAACCAGATGTCCAGGTATGTATACATCACTTAGAAAGTATAACTACATCAATTTATAAAAAGTTGACAACTAGCATTTTGTAGATCGTTTTGGTGTATATACCCCCGGTCTTGTCGTAAGAAGGTATTCCGGTTAGTGAGTCAATTAATCCAGCGTCGTCAGTGACTGTTGAGATGCACTCAGAGAAAAAGTGCCTCTAAGCGATAGATCATTGAGTAACTGTTTCAAAGGCATTTTTACATATGGTTTCTTTCCAGTTTCTAATCTGGACGTGGTTTCTATCATCGCATAAGTTGTACACTCAACATCTCACGAATCGTTAGACATTACGTCGCAACACTGAATGTGAAGTAAAATGGCAGATGAACTAATTGGTAAATTTCTGTTATGTATGTTGGCGTTAGTGTTACATACGGTGGGTTCAATCTTGTTAAGTTGTGTATCAAATCTTAAGTTAGCTGCGTGCAGCACTCCACACATGTACATCTTCTTGGAAAGAAAATCACTGCTTTGTATATCTCGTAATAAAAAATGTTAACTGTTGCTGTGAATACAACGTGTGGCCATATTAATGCGGCACAGACAATAAAAATGAAAACATTTGCCAGAGCAAGGTTTTTAGTGCTCTGGCTATCATCAGTGGCTCCATTAATTCATATTTATTGCAAATTTAATCAAGTTGAATGGGGACATCAATATGCCCTTATATCCAGATAAACAATGTGAGTTTGGCTTTTTATCTCATCGCACCAAAAACATATTTCTGTTAAAAGCTTGATATCTGGCAAAAAATTCCTTGTTTTTGTTTCCTGGAGAATTTTTCTTCTTTTTGCTTGAATTAGATCTCAGAAACACAAAACTGAAATGAAAATTAGCATCCGACTTCGTGGGCTATGCAAGAGTCCTTGTTACGTTGAGTACGGAATACAATTCGAGGTAAAAGTATTCCGTTAAACATAGCTTATTTAATCACAAACAATACTCTGGTCAAAGCAAAGAATAATGACCTATGTAACTGAATATATACTTTTATAGAAAACCAGTTTTCTTACGCAGTACAATGCAGTCTACAAACGTTGGTTGCAATCACTTGGTGACAAGGCTTTCTGTACTTCCCAATAAGGAATATTAAATATAACGATTTCCCTTCGGATATCGTATTATAAAATAACATTGTCACCTACCACTTGATTTATTTGACAGCACATCATTATTCTGAAGTAAGTGTATACAATAATAAATCGTTGTTTTCAAAAGCCCACTCTACTGGTTAATGTATACGTTTTTGATTATCCTTGAAAAATAATACCAGAAATGTGCATATCAGAAAACCGAACGAATTCAATTGACGGAAATTTTGGTTCAATAAATGAGAAGAGTAAATTGTGAGTACATGCGCACTATTTGAGCAAATCCAAAATGTTAGCCTTCAAACAGACCAGTGCTAATGTAGTTGATCACTTTTGTAACTGTCAAGGCCAAAGCCGAAGCTCTTGTGCAAAGGAGTAATCTTTGTGAAGTAGGCATATGCAAGATTTTGTGGGCATGTTTCGTGATATTAGCGCCAGTTTATCACGGTGTTTCAGTGGATGAGACACAACCCTAGCTAAGTTCAGTTTGGGGTTGCACATCCATTGTGCGTTGCCAGTTTTATTTGATATACTTCATTTGCCCATCGTACTTTTGTAAACTTTACTGATTGGCTAGAACCCATTTATTGCTGGCAACATAGAGCGCACAGCCAGTACCAAAACAAGATGTCCTCTGGTAAGTAAGACCATACTTGGTTTTTTGAGTCGTTCGAAAGCTTAACGTGGAATTAGGGCATAGATATTCTGAATTAACTACATTTTTGTTGGGTTAATGTATAAAAATACTAAGTAGAGAACAAATAAAGTGAGCGCTGCATATGTGCAAAACAGCTCACTTGCATATCAAGTGGATTGCAGTCAAGTTGGAGTGTACACTGTATATATATTTACATATATATAATTATACATAACTCGCATGTTTCACGTTCTATTCTGAGGAGAGTAAACGACATGTTAACATATCACAACATGTCTCCCTTCTACAATGATGAGGATACTCGTTTGTGACTTTTGTGGCTGGTAGTTCCGTCAATAGTTTATTTGCTATGCTCTAGCCCAGAGTTTATTTCATTAATTTATTTCAATCTCACATGTGCTCAGATGCCAAAAGTTTGCCAGGGTGCCCTCGAAAACATGCGCTGTTGGTGACGAAGAGAAAACAGGAAGGATACAAATGGCAATCTGACAGCTAGCTAATTCGTTGTTCTACCGTAATCCAATGTTGAACTCCCACCACGAATGGCTGTACCTGTCGGAAAGTTCCTATAAGAACAGAAGTAACGTTGTGATGAACAACTGTTTTTGGTTATTCTCAAATCAGTGAATCTGTGTTTCATCAAGACGTCTTACGACAAACCGCAAAAAGCAAGAAGTGAATGTTAACGAAAGACAATAAATGAATCCACACACTAATTTATTAGACCCGGACCGGACGTTGATGTTACGCCACACGGTCAGCATAGAATATTTGTGTGTGGTTAAACTGGATGTGATTGAGCTATGACCGTGGAAATTGCGACGACCGAAGACATTTACTTAGAAAACAAGGGTTGGTATTGCGTAACCATACAGCAATTAGCTCGGCGGTAGCCAGGACGTTCCCATCTACCGTTTATGGTCGAGTATTGTCAACTCTGTAGATAATCTGGAGTGCTTTGGTGACAGCTCGTTAGTTCGTTCTGGTGGCCACCAAATCGACCGCTGTCAGATTTGGCCACCGTAACCTGTGCTCTCTAAAGAAATTTTTTCACCCCTGCAACTCTCGTGGACAAAGATCACGGGTTGCATCCTTCACTTTTTTCTTGAACACAGTGCACAATTTGTCAGGAAACTTATGACTGATTATGGCTATGATTATGGTCATTAACCGGCGTGGACATGTTTTGCATTCTGATACCGATCCTGTAAAAGTCCATCATCACCTGCTAAACACTTGAGAATTTAATATGCATTTTCCTTCTCAGCCCTCAGTACACATTATCCTCACCTATCATACACCATTTTTGTTCGTAATGCCACTTCCACAAGTTGCCAGATATCTAGACGGTTATCTATGTGAACGCTCCAACTTATGTTCTAGAAGTCTGTTCGGTAAAAAGTTACCGTTATTCAGCAGCATAGACCTTTACCTGCTGAATTCAACACGGTTTAAACAAATTATTTGATTTGTTCGACGCACAGACTTAATGTTGTGTTCAGATTTGCATAAGTGTATACCTTTGAAAATCCACCAATCATATTTGGTGGTACATTGCTTGATGAAGCCTAAGATTATACGCATTTTATCGTCTCGCTATAAACAAGCCAATTTTATTTGATTTCACATCAGTTTTTGAAGACCTGTCATCTCTGGTTCACTGGATTTCATTCAGGTCACCAAGTTCAGAATTGGAAACTTGAGTCGCATTTCATATCAAGCAAAACGCGGCCCAAAAAGTGTTCCTGGTATTGTTTGTTGCGTCTATAGTAATAGTAGGGTTATCGAATGCATACGGATATTATATAATAATCAAGACGATAAAATTGATCTGCCTTTAATATCGAAGTTAAGAAGTCGGGATTGAGTCACTGTGGCATTATTAAAATTCCACACCCGTGCCACGGCAGCCAATTCAGGGCCATGAAGAAACTCAATATGTGTCTCAAGCAGATTTCGACTATGAACGTGAAAAATGCATATCGTATGTAACTTCCTATTGGCACTATAAAATGGGATTATGTAGGAGATTAGTTGTCAACCGTGAAGCGACGCGCATGAACTACTTTACGAGTTTTGGCGTCATACAAGAACACGAGAAGTACGAAAAGCTCCAACAACATAAAGATGATGACCTGAATCCATCAGCTGTGATGTTTGTAAAGGAATAAATGTTTGGTTGTTCACGGTGTCAATTTGTGTGGAATGCAGTTTCTTGACAGAGACGAAGTACTAGATTAGTGGTGACCAAGCAAAGCCTTGTTTGTCTGTTAATAATACTCGCTACAGAGCCTTTGAAGAATTGCTGAAAAGGATTGATCAATATGCGTGCATTGTCTGACACAACCAAAAATATAGTTCATACTTTTTCATGCGGCAACGCTACTCACTTAACTGATGATAATATGGACACATCTTGTCTGCAACTCAGAGTGAAATAACAGTCGTTCTAAAATTAAAGAAACTGAAAACTGATATGGTGGACGTATGATGTCTCATTGTTTAGCTCTTCTTTTATGTATTCTACATAGAAATTTGGTACGAGATTTTTGAATAGAAACTTAGATAACGACTTCTGAAAGAAAGGATTTGGTCACTGCATTCAAAAATGTCAGCCGGGTATTCTGAAAGTTTAGATCAGCTGTTGCAAGCAAATGAGAGAATAGAATAAAAGATTTGCAAGTAGCGAGAAAAAGATGTCAACAATTGGTGTACGGCAGATTCACATCAAAATAGACGATTTTAATGTTATTACGACTGAGTCAACTTTACTTCAAGATGAATACAGAAACTTCGTCCCGAATAATTTTTAGTTGCATATTTGGGAAGCAATTCTTCAGAACTTTAATGTAGTTGGGAAACTACTAACACGCACAATGTCTCACTGAATCAAAATTCGTTGAACAATGAAAGCATTTTTCTCTGTCTCCCTCCAATCTTGTTGATAGCATATTTTACTAGAGAGTTGAGATAAAGTAATCTGTGTACAATCAACTGGTGGACCATAAACCCACTTGATAACAAATCAGTGCTCATATTTTCACCCATTAAGAATGAGACAGAAATTTAACTCGTCTATCGTTTGACACAGACTGGCGTGAAAATGTTACATTGACAGGTAGCCGACGATCCCTCTCAAACCAAAACAATGGAAGAACGTAACTGTCTTTCAAACAATGTAACAACGTTCACGTTAGTCGAAGTAATGCTGATATGCGACACTGTCATATGACAATAAAGTCGGTTGGTCTGGAACGCAAAATAATATATCAGAGTATTTTTTTTACAAATAACTTTCACTTTTTGATATGTGACAGTTTCATCAATTGGTTTTATTCCATGTGGATGGAGACAAGCATGGATTAAGCTACGATTGGACTTATAAAATTTTTCACAGTTGTTTATTAGATATGTGTAATAACTCAGAGAACACCCAGATTACATTAGTTTGAAATTTCGATTTTGCTGTCTGAGACTAGAATTAGACAAGTGAATTAGGCAAAGATAGGTTAGAAATAATTGTCACATGGAAACCGGTCATTACGAAAACACTGATTGGGTTGTACACTTTTTTTAACCTAGTGCATTGTTTGGCGACAAACGTCACCTAAACACTCACTATATTTCCATCAGATGGAATATATAAATATAAAATTATGTTAATAAAAAAGGCTGTGAACAAGCTAAAATTCTCACTGCAGTGTAATATTAAAGTTGAAACTTATTGAAAATGAGTGTCTTGAAAGTTTGCCTTACTTGAAGGAGAATTCTGTTCAGATTGCACTGACAAATAACCGTTAAAATAAGTGAATAAATTCAACATAGATATATCTTCATTTGTTTGATCTGGTAGTATTTTGATAGGGGGAAAATAAGGAATTCAGGCCAATCCATCGTCTAAAGCATTTAAAAATATCACTTTTGTCATGCGATGTCTAATCATCTTTGGACAAACACGGAAAAAATATCAATGAAGATATATTAAAATTAAGTGTAAGGTGTGAACAACGCAAAAACTTCAGAGGATTTGCACTTCAAGTAACTTTAATTTACTAGTAAATTTCTCACCTTGCCAAGTTGTTAACCAGATGACAAAGAGGCAGTTTGCTACCGTAAACTTCATGCCTTCAACTTCGACTTGGCGTGTTTTTTCGGTATTGCAGAATAGCTCAACTGATGAAATTCCATAAACCCAAAGGAGTCCAGTTAGTATTCTTTCAAATAGCCTTGCTTTCACAAATTGATATTTCCGACCTACAAACTCACTACTGTGATGTTGGTGCAGAAAATGAAGTTTCCACTGTAACGAAAGTAGCACAATATCTGTCAGGGAATTCCTCACCTGTCCCCTCCATCTGACATGGAAATAATAATTTTGTTTACACGTGCAACCTCGTAGTGCTGTCCACTGATCCGGTCACTCTCTATCGTGCACTCCGCACGCACAAACGACCGCACGTACACAATTCCGCACTGCTGAAGACACGCGTGGTATGTCCCATGAAATTGCCATGCAGTAATGCCTCAGACACAGTGTGTAGTTCACCGTTTGTGTCGCGGTGGTGAACGCGAGCAGTCAAGTATACGCCTAACGGCAGGCTAACAAAAATTGTGAAGGTTCGGCACTAGATTTGATGCGTCATGTTCGTATCGGACAAAAAGTAGACGGCTTACATAGAGGGTCATACTATCTGACCGGTTTTTGGGCCTTAGCAATGTGAGCTGTGGTACTTAGATCCGCTTAGAAAATCAGGCCGTTTTATTGTTTCAGTTTTCGTTTACCGAAACGGTTTGTCAACAGTGACACTCTTCCGCAGCGCTGTTGCATTTACTGAGTAAGGCCGACCTTACATAACCATGAAAACAGCCTGACTGTATTTCTCAGTTACCTAATGAGTAAGTGTGACGTGAAACACGAGATGTATACAGCAATCAGTTTGTTTCGGTAACATTTTCAACATCGATAAATATTTCCACTTGAAGGTAGATGAAGTTTTATTACCCGTTTGAGTATTATATGATGTAATGTGGCCGTAGTGGTGGTAATGTTCGTAGCTCGGCTTGATGATTCCGGTAAGCATTTAAGTTTCAAGCCTTTCATCGATGTGCAGTTTGACTAAAAGATCACTCAGACGACTACAATATAGGATGAGGTGGTCGGAACATTCAGTCGACAATCCTTTGTGATTTTTGAGTGGATTGAGACGTCAAACACTCTTCATCTCTTTCGACATTACCAAAGAGTGATTACAAAAACTGTAGGAGGAAACCCCCCGACCATATGACTTTCTGAATCTGGAATACGTATTCAATCTCACGAATCTGTGTTCTACTGTATGGTCCAAATTTAGTGACCAAATTTACGTGAAAACTAAAGGTACTGTAATGAGTTCGCTGATATGCGGCTTCATCGCCCAGGCAATCATGCTGAAGTTAGAGAATGCTGCGTTGCGAAAATTTAAGTCGGAAATATAAATATGATGCGTTGTTAGTTCGTTCGTTATCTTTAAACACTAGACACTAGAAGGTACGAACAAATTGCCCAGCAATGTTTCCAGCGGTTCTAATTTTACCGTGAAGATAAAAATTAGAGAACAGGCTGCCGTCCTTAGATGTATTAGTCGGCCACACACTTGACAGCACACTGAAAACTTCAGTTTACCGCGAAGTAACACACACGAACCAACCGTTTCGTTATTATGAAAACCACCTGGTTCACCAATGAATGGGGTGCAATCGACTTCAGTTATAATGAGTTGAAACAAACTGCTGCAATGTGCAGCTAAGAACATGGGAAGAAAATACTCGTTTCGAATATTTACTCGCAACTGACACTCACGAGCTTCTATCAAACAATTTTCTCTGGAAGCAGATTCAAAATCTAGGGGCCTGCGAGGAAACGAACTGTAGTATCATATATTAAAATCGTATCAGAGGCGATCGTGGCATTCCTGAGGCATTACACAAGCAGACAAACTCACGACAACATTAAGAAGAGTACTATCGCAACCAGCTAACTCACCGACAGAAGAAAACTGTTACGTACAAAATCCAACATAATGACTGTGGAAAACATTACGTCTATCATTCCGAACAAATACAGTTACAAATTAGCCATCAACAAACACGATCAATTTTTTGCACCTCTGTCTACGGGGATCAAACTGGGCACACCTTCATCGTGTGCACTGCACAATTTCTTGTTGAGGCAAACTCCAATGATGTAAGAAAGTTTATTGAAACCTGGTACTCATCAACAAGGTCAGTAGGAAAATGCACGTAGCTCGACAAAATTTACGAGCTAGTGCGAACCAAAGCTTTGCAGAGACGTAAACGCTGTCAAGCCCAAATACCAGTAGACTCGAAGGGAACAACTTCAGCGAAAAAATGCATAATCGAGCAGATGTAACTTCAAAAACGAAGACGTGGCCCACCTGGTCATAATATAGTGACAAACCAATCAGATTCTGGATCAAAGTTTGACGGTAGTTGGAAGCAATCGGTCGAAGTGCAGGCCAGAAGCCCAAATGCCTTGAGAACTAATCAGTCGGCCTTTGCCTCAAACTTCAGAGGCAATAAAAACATATACGGATAATTCAGATCAAAGTTGGGACGACAGAAACAAATAATCAAACTTAGGTCACGAGACCAACACTCTGATATCAGAGCAGACGTCTATAAAACTCCACACATTTGGACGTGTGTACTTGAACATTTACGCACTGATTATGTCACGTCGTGTGATGACTAAACGTTTGCAATCTGGGTGCCAAGCACGGCGAAGGTGGAAGCACTTCAAGGTCGAATTTTCAACACGAATGTTGAAAAGCGTGCGGATATAAGCTGTCGAACTCCAATATCAAAACAACATTGGACCACAGTGTCAAAGTACCACTAAGCACATTAACAAGGTGGATAAGTAGACAATCTTATCAGTTGTGATCAGCGGATGGTTTCTGGGGGACGAGTTACACCTTTTGGTGATCACGTGACATTCATATGACATTCATACCCCATACAGCTCTCCTAACTGTCAAAATGGTCAAAACAATGGGAATGTGCTATGCTCAGGAACGGGTAATGCATGGAGTATTCAAGCAAAATGCAACAAGCAACGAGTTATTTATCCAGCTATCAAACTGAGACGACACGAGAAGCAACATCTGAGTCTAAGTCAAAATGACCTCAAAACGGGACTTGGGAAATAAGCACAGCTAAACATTCGGGCGTGAATAGTGTTAGGTCTGTTTATTACGTCTTTCAACTTGAAAATGGGCATGCCAGTGTTAACAGAATATCAATCGGAATTCAGTAACTTCAGCGGGAAAAAGTGTGACGTTTGTGAACCTCATTATTATTTTGAAGTTTCGGCGCTATTGTGTTTGTTGAATTTTGTAAGTCCTATTAAAAAACACTTTTATTAAGTTGTAATACATTATCCAGTCCTGAAGACACGTCTTTGCAATATGTGTCGAACATGTCTGATCTTCAAAACACGTCTAACGATATTGATAAAGTTTACATCCATTTCTGGTGAGGCTTTTAACAGTAGTTTTTCAGTTGACTGAAGATTGACAGTGGCCCATTTCAATGTCCAGTGCATGCAATACATTCATTCCTCTGGAGAGTAAACGTTCGTCCAGTCGCACGAATTGCATGAATTAAAAAAATTACCCCAAGAATGTAAGGAGTGGCTTCAAATTTAGCTTGACCATTCTCTTAGTTGTACCACGACGTTCACCACTAAAATGTTATACTGAAAGCTCGAGTTAGTCTAGGTCAACGATTGGCCTGATACTTTCGTGAAGAAAACCAGTCGGTCTACGTCATTAAATTCATTGTGATCATTTCTGCTTGAAAAGCGTGGTTTCTGTCAATCGTCAGTGGATTACGAACATTGTCCGTTGTCCCTTCTAACAAATAATTTATAGCCCAGAACTGTATGACCTACTGACTTTTACTTGTTACCACCGGAACCAGTAATTCATAAGAGAGACAATCACCGGTAACATTTAAACATTCCCCATGCGACTTTTTATCGAACAAATAAAGTAGAGGGAAATGTGGGTAGTTCTGTTTTACAAGGCTCCACTCTACTGGGATCAATACAATATGCATGCAAGCGGTTTTGGTTTACCATTGAATATGTGTAATAGTCTACAGATTGTTATATTTCGAATCCAAAGAGAGTTGCACAAACGAGTATAGTGCGTTGATGGAACACCAAAATATCGTCATCACTTTTGTGTTGTGGACTTTAGCCATACAGGTTGGGTTGTCTCACACCTCAGGATAGGTCATTCTCAAAAAAACTCACATTTTTCTGTCCCATTCTTGGTCACTCTGACTATGAGGTAACATTTTTTCCGTAATATCGCAAACAGTCACTAATAACGACAACCAAAATGTGCAAGAGGCAGTAAATTTTATTTCACCTCATTTGATCTCAAATATTCCGAGAGTATTTAGAAGATACAGTCACGTGAGTATAAAACACCACTGACAGGTACTGATAACAACAAACATTATTTGTGCTCTACTGTGGTCTACACAAAATGACCATTCACATGTCTTCTTACACAACGACAAAATACGGACTGAGTGAACGTCGTCCATGTTAGCAGCAGTGTGGTGAACGTTTCCCCATCCATCTTCTGCCTGCAGACAGCCCGCGTGTGAAGCCTAATTAGCCTCGCTTCAGTGAACGTCAACAAGCGGATGCATAAGGCATGAAAAGATGCTCCTACTAAGTGATCTGCTTGAGAGTGAAAACCTAGTCAAAGCTGCTGTAATTCGTTGTAAATCTTTAGTTGAATAAAACGCAAGGAAAACCATTCGGAAGAAGCAAATAGCTGACAGCTTTTATTGCAGGCAACACAATACTATTGGAACAAGGTGTGAGTATAAACCTGCTGAAAATTGCATTTACGCTGCTGTCGAATTGTTTTTGCCGTTTGTAATCTGAAAGATTAAAATCGATCACTGTGGTGTTTGTCCATCGGAAAATCCTGCTTCTTGTAATACGTCGTAATTTTCCCTGACATTTGTTGACCAATGTTCTGAGGAGATCATTTGAAACGTTTAACCGATAAAATAAAACCGTACTTTACGTGACTGGCGCAAATGATGATACAGCTGGGACCAAACGTACTGCCGCGAAACTCATGATATCATCAGGCCAAGTAGTTAACTCGGTCACTTAGTTCAGGTCGAGATCAAAGAGCTGTAATCCTAAAAGGTGGGCGTTTGCTGAGAGTATGTAAATTGATTCTCATACAGCTGTTGTTGACTGACAGAAACTGAAACAGAAATTGCATATTTAACTTTGTGATGAGTATCTATGACATTTTTTTCTTTCACAGATTTACATAAGTGAGCTTTCCGTGCAAATAATTTTGATAGAAAACTGAACGCATGTGTCGCACCAGTTTCGTTTTTCAGTCTCGTCGTAACGAAAGTCAGACGTTGTAAAATAATCTATTGAGAAAGGTTCGAAGGTTTATTCAAATGTGAACAGATTTTCAGGAATGGCATTGAAAACCACATTATTTGAGGTGTGAGCGTTTTTTTGCAACGTTTTGTAATTTGGACAACCAATTCCCATTTTTGTCCCTTGTTTTACCGTTTTGCTATGCTTTACGAATTATCTTGATCCTAACTATGTATTATGAATGTAATAATGGGTAACAAATCTGCTTTACCTGCAGTTTTAGTTTATTCGACCTTGAAAGTTTGGTTAAGTACTGCGTTCGTTTGACTTCTGAATTAGTCTATTAATTATTAATCTAGACTATATCTGTTGTTTGACTACACACCACTTGTGACAAAACACATCGCAAATCGTTCATGCGGCGGCCACCATGTGGTTTGAACCCACCGGCACATTTACATGACAAAGCTAGTTAATTTGAAATCTTCACGGCATAATTATGGGGAATTATTGACTTGTGAAATAGCCGCCAAGGCACTACGGCTGACAAATACACCTTCCCGGTTATGTTGATTTTCTGGGTTGTATTTTGTTACTTATTTGTTCAGTTAAATTTCTCGCATTTTGGTGTGATAACTTTTCCTTGTAAAACTGTAACTGGCGTCTCTGATGGAGCATTGACAGTCTCAAGCATAGCGCCGTAACGGATAATGTTTATTATGAAATACATGACATTCGACATCCCGATTAAGGAGCTGCGAATAAATCCCGAAGCACATGGACTATCATAATCCAGATAGCTGATACACCATGGAAACCACTGCCTTTGGATTGAGACCGTGGACATTGCTGTTCCAGAGGAAGCTATCAGGGTAGGATTCTGACTGATTATTCGAACAATACCACCACACTTTTTGTGCCTGCTGGGAGTATGAGAGTAAGAGGATTGTTTTTGAACTTCACAAAGATGTTCAATAACACCTCTATGAAGCAGGCTACTTGTTTTAAGTTTTTATGCAACATTTATCAAATAGACTCCCTTAACCCTTGCAGAAAATTGACATTAATTGAGTATTGATCACAACTCTTGAGTGGTGTATTACTCACCGGATAATTCAAACAAGGTTTTTATACTTAAGAGATCACGAATTGATGAAGCTATTGTCATACGTTCAATTTGCTCGAATACATTCATTTAAGATATGTCTATTGATGCATCGTTCCTACCGGGACTATGAATAGATCGGATCGATGGCGGTTATGCATGAATCGGTCACTAATGGAATGCAACATAAGGGACTGTACAAACAATTTTCAAAAGATTTGCCACGCACATCATTCCTCTGCAATAAGTTTGCGGGATATCTCAATAATATTTTTTTTGCCCAGTTCTTACAATTGTCTTGTGCAGAAGCAATATCGAAAACATTTTTCTGTACCCCTCATTGCATAATATCCCAATGCAAAAACGTGTCATTTGAAAGAAGTGCTTTTAAGTGGCCACTTTTAAAAACAATCAGCCACATCTGATAAGTTTTGTTAGGTTGAATATGGCTAGTCGAAAATGACTGAACATTCAACTAAAAAAGATCAGCATTACAGATACGTCTTAAAAATGGCGGCCATTTCTTAATCAAAGGTATCTGTCGTGAGCTGCTTGAAAACTAACGAACAATCTATGCACAAGGACAGAACTAAGCTTTTAGTCAGCTACCAGTATGCCTATCTATCACCCGACTCAACTGGTCTGTTAACAATCCTTACAGGTACAGTACACACTATAGACGAAATAGTCTGTTGTTTTGAAAGCACCTGTACTAGGTAGGAAATATGTTTGTCTGAGGAACACTAACATAAAAACAAACCTCTAAAACCACATACTTTTCAAGGTGTATTTGACCCACCCCCACAGAAATGTTCAGTGCATTTGTCCAATCGTATTGTGTTCATACCTCTACAACAATGTGAGTTGCCATACTACATCTGTTTGTCAGCTGCCTTTTATCTCGTTTTGTCACCTCAAAGTCAGGTCTTGAGGTGATTATCGAGAATGGGTTGACGCATATTCAACAGCAGGGTGATGTCATGGACCACGTCAACCGAATTCTCGAAATACCCGTTTGGACATGTGCGTGGTGTTCTTCGGATGATCACCCTTCCAAACCTGAACACGCCGAAGAGTTTGGAGGTTTTGCCCTGAACGTTTAAATCCCGAAATCCTTTACTCATATACCACAGTTGCAACGTAGATTAAAAAATCCGGAAACAGCGAACGACCGTCGATTACTTTCTGGGACGTAATCAGAAGGCAGGACAAACTGGGGAGCACTTCGAACGACCGTTTATTACTTCGTCCTTGGGCCAACTAAACAAACGTACTTAAATTTGTTGCCAGTCCAAAGTTCCCCGGACTGCTACCAAGTGGTTCCTGTCTGTAGGACAGAACGACCTGACCGTATCTTAGCTGTCTGCTACATTAGAGT
>LUCH01000064.1:225761-278093 GCA_013368495.1 Paragonimus heterotremus
TATATATACGAACTCAATCAGAGATCAGAATAAAATAAGTGAACATTCTTTGGTTATAGACAACTATGAGAAAATCGACTGAGAAGAAACCAAGAGCGAGAACTTAACCTTCAGGGGAATGTGGTTACACAGGGGTAATTTAGTTTAAATGGGTGCAGTGTAGCCACACGTTAATGCAACCGGGAAATTAAGCAGGTATTACTTCAGAACATAAGCTATTCATTTCCAGTTATTTTTCACGTTCGATAATCCCACTTCTTCTGTAAATGCATTAAAGCTAACCATGTAATAAAAATCTTGCGGAGAGAAAACGTATGTTCCCGGAACTGCTGTTTAATCATGGATTACGTATGTGAATGCATCAACAGACGTGCGCATAACGAACGATTTATTATACCCAGTGGATTAACTCATTATTCGAGCTTTCATGTTTAGTATAACGAATTGTAGAGGGTGTAACACAGACCTGGATATTCTATTAGTATGCGCAGTTATCCGCACAGATCAGCCTGTTAAATTCGGACCATCGTGAATTTTATCCACTCACTATGCATATCTGGCACATTCCTACAAAACAGAACAATAGGTCAGATATACTGTTTCTACAACAAATTTCATAGTCAGTTATTCCTTCCTAACAGACTAGGAACATTACACTCCAACATTTATTTGGGACATGTTTAATTTTAGGAAGTTAGAGAAGAACTCCCCAAAACTGTTTGCTGCAATATTCTAAAGCTAACTTGTAAGTGGTTATTGCTTTTGGGCGCCAACGGCATACACATTATATACGTAGAAAAAACATCATGTGAAATGCCGAAATCAAGGCGCCTACGCACATGGTGGTACTGGAACAGCTTGGAAGTACTGATCATCCAGAGTGGGTACAAAATCATTCGATTTCAATCGAAATAACTCAATGAATACTAGCCTTAAATAGCATAGTTCAGTGCGTAAAGAACCACATTGTTTTATCTTCCATTCAAACAGCCTTCAGCTCATGGACGATTGCCAAATCAATTCAGGAGATACTGTGTTCAGTCCCCCGTTTTCCCCTGTGAAAGCGGAAGTGGATACTGATAACTTTCGTTTCGACCGAACAAGACAGAAGTAGAGTTGTTCAAGCACCATCGTAGGACAGAATCGTAGTCAGATTTAGAGTCAAGACTGAGGTTGGACATTACTATGACTAGGTGGAGACGGACAGCTCCACCAGACGGTGTGAAGTTAGTGTAGAGAAAAAAAATTAATTTCGTGACCCACATGTTTGACGGTGATGACACAGCCTTCTGAACACCTAAACAAAGATCTGCAGCAAGTCCGACGTTAATCGATAGATAATGGTTTAGTGCATATTTTAGACAAATAATTAGAAACCAGGCGGAATGCAAAAAGACTGTTTATATTAACGCACTGCATGGGACGGTAATGACATTTACAAAGTTACCCCTGGTCAACTGTAGACAGCCTTTCACCAAACCCTACTTTAACGTCATGAAAATCTGTCAATTTTTCGCATAGAACTAGCACTAGACTGGCTGGATTGTGGTTCTGTTATGAAGTCCGGATCATTCTAGATTGACTTGGATGTAGCAATGCTAGTAGACGTACGTTGAAATCGCGAAATGTGTGATTACGAAAATTGAAAAAGTGGCTGTTGATTCAGCTGGATTCACTTGATGATGCACTGTTCTTAGCAAACAGAACTACTGCAGTTCCTATCGAACTCTCTCGGTTGACCACAAGTGTTTTCACACAAGTAGGCTGATTAATAATCTACTGATGCAAATTGATAGATGCAAATTGTTTGTTGTGCATCGGTCGTAAAATGAGTCATTTGGACCGTGGGATTGGACGGTCACTGATAACTTGAACCAACAGCTACAGAATCATTGGAAGTGACTATAGAAAATCTGCTGGAAGAAAAAGTTTTGATGGTCAACGTCTTAGTATCTTAACTACTAATCCTCCCCCAAGAAGACTACAGGAAAGGCGTTTATCACGATATTTCTTTCGTGACTCACACGATTAACGAACAGAAGAAGGTTACACACCTAAGAAAATACAAATGACTTTGACACCCAGTCGAGAATGTATTCATACTGACATCAAAAGCAATCTAGCAGATCACCATCTGAAGATATAAAGAATACAACTTGCCTTGAAGCATCCCACCTTAGTTGAGGCATTAAAGATAGAATTGGGCATTCAGAAAAGAAAGAAAATAACGCTGCTCCAAATAATACGTAACTAAACCACAAAGGTAGTAAGCTACTTGCTTTCAAGACCGCCTTGCATAACTTCATTAGACATCCAAGTTGTGATCAATTTTGAGAGGCGTTTCGGCTGTGGCTATCATAGGCATAATTATCTGGTCATCCACTTAAGATCGAGTGCACTCTCGAATCTCATTTAATGAGCGATGCCTTGATAAAACGCCTAGTTGTACAACTGCCTCCTGTTGGCTGACATCAAAACATTACTTCCTATAAACACCTTGGGTTCTATGGGTCACCAAGCTTCGGGGTTAAATACATAAAAGACATTTTCCTTTTAAGACATACACACCCACTGGTTTTCTAGGAAAATGCAACCCCAGAGAAAGGTTTTCAAAACGCATTTAATAATATAACATCAAACGAATTAGTTTCATTACTCGCAAGTCACCTGATGTTTCGTAGCAAGCAATGCGAAATACTTATGTGTTATTGGAATCAACACATGTTTTGAATGTAGTGGCTGATTGATACGTTTATGGAAGTTGCTTTCGGAAAGTGCAGTAACTGGACAATTTGGAAAAACATCCGAATGTTAACAGGTGTACGTGAACCGACTATAACTTGCCATTCTGATTACCCGCAAATTTTCATATTTAACACACCTATTCGGTAAATTCCATCAGTTAGTTTCACCTTGTTGGTTGTTGTATCTGAAGGTGATTTAGTCCATGACGGTTTTCATTTTTTTGAAACTGGTGCCAGAATGTTTCAGTTGAAGGTGAATGGAGTTGTCAGTTGATTTAGTAAGTCACGATACTCAACACACTGTATAAATTATACACTGATCAGATAATCCCATGTATTCGATATCTCATGCAGTCATCTGTCAGTAACTGACAGGCTACGCTTCTACTTGAGCTTGAGACATTCATTTAGGGTGACACTAGTACCGTTTTAGGGTTATGGACCAGCAGACCCGGAACACTGAACGTTTGTCGAACCACGCACACACTAAACTGACACCCTGTGCTAAATGTTTGGGTGTCTTTTAAGAAACACCTAGCCATATTCTTCACTGTCATACTGAAGTTTAAGGAAATATTTCACGCAACTAAACCCAGGATTGTTTCGTTCTGAACAAAACAGCTGATTTTGACTAACTGTGAACAGTTCAAGCTGAAACAACCTTTAAGTTGACAGGCATTTGCTATCAACAAGCTGTTGAAAGATTTGTCTGCTTCCCCCAAATTTCACATTCGGAACTTCTGTTTGAACGTACAGGTTGCGTTCATTTGATTATAAACTTTTCAGTCACTTTACTGTTTAGTCTGATCAACGTTAAGTAATAGTCGTACCTTGATATATCTAACTAGAAGCACGTACTCTTGTCCGAATTTAACATTTAATAACGGAGATTGTGTTTGTTAGGCTGACATTTGGAGAATTAATCCGTCAGTCTGACAGAAATTATGAGTAAACCGGTAATCGTTAAGCCGTCCTCAAAATTTGGTTGAACGTATATCTGATATCGATCATTAACATAGAAGATAATATGAGTTGGCAATGTTGGTCACCCTTGACTAAGATTTCTCGGATAGCTAGAGTATAGTACGTCTACTGACCATTCTAGCTAATTATCTCTGTCGGTAGCATCTATAAATGTTACTGGGGTTTTCATATACACGTTACATTTCGGGAACACTTGCTTACGTTCAAGTATGCACATACTGTAATTGGGCGTTGTTATTGTGTAGTTATGGTGAAAAGCTAACAAACACTGTACAGATAAACGAACAAACGTCCACATACCAAACCCATTTTGAAGTCAATTCATGTAGATAACAATGATATGTCTGTCAAAAAAGTAAATAGTTTTTGACGTGAAGGTCTTCCGATACAAAAATGTTTATCTACTTTCGACTGTGACCGCCTCCGCCTATTCAGTCGATTTATGGTTACTTTCAACTTAATGACGACGAAAATTGTATGTTGTGATAAAACATTTTCGATTTATGTTCTGAACTTCACTGAGGCAACCAGATTGTTGGAAGCAATCCTACCTCGAACAAAGTGTTAACCAATATTCAAAATAAAGATTATCCTACCGCAAACTGCCCATGATATTTGCAACATGACAATAACGTCTCAGCTTCCTTCACAACAGATGGGCAATGACAGCGAAGAGTTCTTACTTTGCGTTGATTACAATTATTAGGTTGTCGTGTTTGTTTTGTGTATCACAAATGTATTAATACGAAATTACTACCATTAAACATGTGTAAAAATGGCTTTAAACACTTCTATGAAGCAAAGTTATGAAGCTCGAATCGTTTGCTGTTCACTATTAAACCAAGTGATACTGACAAGCTACAACCCATACAGATTTGTACATGATTTGTACATCTGCTCATATCACCTCGCGCTTAAACAAACAAGGCAATACATACCGAATAGTGCTTCATTGTTTTTGAAACCCCTTCTACTAAACTCTGTCTATTTTTAGCAACCTTGAAACGGAAGGAGGCGGCCCGACTTTTCAAGATAATTTGTCAGTAGAACAAGTTAACCATCATTATAATGAACTACTAACAGTGCATACGACTGCTCTGTTGTGAGCAAAGTAAGTAAGGAAGGTGAAGTAACGAAATACTTATCGATTCACGTATTTTGGCGTCTTCTGCCTGACTCTTTTATCCATTACTGTAAGGGCGTCGTTGTGCCAAATGACATCATGAACAACATCTCATAAGTAGGCAGGTTAATTTTCAATGAATATGATTAGCCAACACTTCCAAACTAACATTACATTTCTCAAAAGGGGACGATTGCCCAAACTTAATCGTCATCATCCGTTTTTGGTTACAAGATGCAGCATCATTGACCCTATGCAGTTTAATACTATCGCGTGACGTTACAACGTTTTGAAGACCAAATGTGTCTAACCCATAATCATCTAAGAAACCACTTCAGCATTGAAATTAAAGAATGATATACATATTGGTTGTATGTCAGATTAATGAGTGGCAGTGTTCATACTAAGAAAAATATGCTGACTGTGAGGCAGTCAATTAAACATGACAATCCATATCACTTGAAGCATGACACGACAGGCTGACCGATGTTGGCTAGCCAGTCTAATTTGTTAGAGGCACGTCTTGTCATTTGGAATAGCAATCCCCAGTTGGATTCACTAAATGGAAATTTATGCATTTCGATAATTTATCTTCAAGAAAAAATCGAAACTGAACAATTACGCAACTGGTTTCCAATCGACCATTTTTGAAGCAAACGTTTACCCAGTGGTTAGACAAAGTTTTCGATTAAATGAAGTGGTTTTAATTACAGTGTAACCTCTCTATCTTAGTACATTCCATCAAATTTTGCGTACTTGAGTGATGCACCCAGGAAACGAATTGCTTTTGTTTTTAGCATTTTTCAATTTTCCTGGAAAAAATCACACAGTAATTTCAATATTCTACTGTAATTTCTTTCCACGGTTATTGACAAATTACCTTCACCACCCAATGAACCCGAAACCTAGCAAGCATTCCTATGTTTTGCCTTTATACTCTGTATGGCAAACCTGAAGTATTATGTGGAAAAACTTTCATTTTACGTAGTCTGAAAGCATCTTAACTGGTAAATTCAACATGAGAAATAGTAAGTGGATTATCGTAGAGAATTCCGATATGATATTCTTCAAACGGTCATGCCTCAACTTGTAGACCTGTCATAATACGGTTTTTTCTATACATGCGGTGATTTTGGTAGGGCAGTTGCTGTAAACATTAGTTAACCGTTCTGTTATAAATTCACTAACTGCGATGTCTTTCCTACTCTTATGAAAGGGTGATTTTGGTCTACCCACTAGCTTATGAAATTAAGTAGACGAATCATTCATCAATGCGTTTTCCAACGTGAATTTATTGCTCACATGCGCCGTTTCCGAGTCTTCCCACTTTGGGTGCACAGGCACATCATTTTCTCAAGTATCCATCCAACCGTGACCACATTTTATCTGGCGTTGTTGCGCTTGTTTTAACTGGCTTGTACTGAAGCCTTCAACAAAATGTTTCATAGTTTTTTTCACCGAAGACGTACCGAACTAATTTGATATTTTCAGTTCTCAGAACACCATTGGTATTTAAATCATATTATTTATGCGAACATCTATACATGAGAGGCCTTGCCTATCCTGTTTGTCGCTTTCTGCTTGCAATTTACAATGAAGTTAGTAATTTCTATGAACGTCTGGATGGAAACATCTGAGTATTTACTCAGTTTTAGATAAGCTTCGTTGCCATTAAAAATTCGTGCAAATAATCTCTCAGTTCTTTTACTGTTTGTATGTATGGGATTGAAAGTTTACTTATCGAGTGAACAATGTTCTACTAATCTTGACTTGAACAATACTTAGCCTTGTGCTGGATATTTTGCAAAAAATGTATAACAATGTATAACAATGTATAACAATGAAAGTGACGGGTATTCTATATTAATTTCTGCGACCGCATTCAGCCACTGGATAGCCTGCGTGTTTTGCAAGAAGCGTTCTTATATCCTCGCTGGTATTGCCCAAAGAATGAAATTCTTTCTAAACACTAACACAAATTTGATAGGTAACTCCGCTCTCTGTTGTTATTTGTTTCGAAATGCAATTCACACAGTTTCAGTCAAAAAAAGACAAGCTGTGACAGCAAAATTCGAGCAACAAAAGTTTAAAAAAACGGGAATTCAAAGCAGGCTGTTTGTCAACTGTGGGGGGCTGCATTTTCAGCAAAACTGAACAGTTGACAGATTCTTCCATGAGAGTAGCAAACGCTAGTAATTCCGGTCATCAGTCAAAAGTTACCTGCTTGACATATTGAGAAGAAAAAACAAAAATAAAAAGGGACCTGAAAATCAAACTTTTTTCAGGCCACACGGGCGCTATCAATTTTGAGGTTTACCCATCTGGACAGAAGGATGTCCTCCATAATGAAACAATCCTCAGAAGGTAGCAACAGTCAGTATCAGCTTCTCTGCATAAGTGTGTCATGGGTTTTCAAGGAACCTAGAACGATCAGCATAAGTCAGTGACTGCATAGGGTAACAGTCCCAGTCGTAGAATTGCACCGTAAAAAGATGGATACACGATACCACGAAGAGTGATCAAGAGAGGATGGGAAGTACAGTCTACTTTACAACGTTATTTATGAAGGGCCGACTGATTGGCAGCATTATGACAGTCGGTCCCATACTTCACAACCTTGTCTGTTCAGCTAGATTGGCTTCGGTAGTCATCTCTAATGTTGACATTCATGAACATATCGGCATCATCAAGGAACGCGATAATGTCTAGTTTGATGAATGCGCTCGTTATTGATACGTGTAGTTACTCGAAGACTGTGTAACCCAGATTGTGCAGCTTTCTCGCGGTTGTGTTTAGCACAATGCACATCTGGGTGGTTCAGCAGGACTAGGGAATATTATCGGGGATTTCTGGTTGACCACAGATGCCAAGAAGGAGAACTGAATGTCTACTTCAGGTATCTTGAGACCTGCAAACGTTAGTCAGAAGAAGATAGCATCAGGGCTGGACAGCAGGAATAAGGATTCTGGGGAAAATGCGAGTTCCATTAAACAGTCAACTACTGGGGGGCGAAAACCTCTTAAACACCACTTTTTCAGCTGCAAAAGGACCTATTAACTTGCGTATCCAAAGCTAACACCAAGCACTACAGCTGAGCACTCTAAGAGGGTCCGTTGCCCTGAAGCCGCCATACTAATGAACCCCATTCAAAGTCTGATGGCGAGTTACCAATGATTCAATCAACGAAGGAACAACTGTATCTGATGCTGGATACATCTGAAAACGACTTGGTCCCCAACCGTCTGGACTTGTGTTCAATTAACGGAAACGTTCGCAGCACTACAGCCATCCATACAAACCATCAGTTTGAGAGCTCTGGAGAGATCAGTAAATATAAAATCATGATTTCAGTCGTACCATTGACAACACACGGTTGCAGACAGGGGAGACTTCAAGAATAATATTCACTTAGTATGCATTCATCTGTTTACATTACAACCAAAGTAAATATAAAACTGGTACTACTTCTAACGTGCATTACCAAATTCCCTAGACATTTTCTGGCTTAAGTCTGGCGCGTTTTGTGCACTATGTAATAGCGTGTTTACATAGGGAAACAAATCCATTTGTTTGTACTCAGGATCCATATGTGTTTGAGCGCTCTTGCTTGGGCACTTACTAGAGAACAAAATCTAAAAACCGCAGTTGCCGACCGTAAGATAACAATAAACTTGAGTGAAACAGAGGAGATATGGCAAAGACCGCGACCTTGTATACGTGGTCGGACAAAAATCGGAAACATGTTTGACAATCGGTTCGATAGAATTCAAAATTTCACGACCTTCGGAAGTGGGTCAGGAGTGTGATGTAAAAGCTTTCAACTTAATGGAGTTGAGTGTTGACGTTTCGATTAACTTACACTAATCGATCGTAGCGAAACTGACGACTTATCGTGAGTGTAGGCTACATGGGTCCGCACTGTTGCCTGTTCATTCGGTGAGACTTACCACAAAGTAGTTCCACAGTCTTACAGCCTTGTTTCATTGGAGGAAAGTTACTAGTACACAAACTGGTGTATGGTGTTTGTGAAAAAAGGTAGGTCCTCAAAAGTGTGCATGTTGCACACTGAGAATTGACTCAATGTTGCAGATTTTGATAGGCGGATGAATATTCTCGTCTCACAACGACTTTGACGAATTCGGTTTTTAAATTACGGTGAGTGCAATAAACAGATGATTTTTCTTTCTTAAACAGAGCATGATGGGGAAATCTTTAGTGTGAGGACTTCACTTACTTCATCTGGAGAAATTTCGCGTGTTTTTAGGCTCTGAAGTGGTCTGTCAATTGAATCTCTTGCTCTCGCCTGCACAAGCAGACGGCTAGTTTGGCATCTCCAACGCAGTGTTCTGCATATATCTGATAAGGAACGTGTACGTTTACATCTGTTAAAGTTGAGTAGTAGGTCACAGCCCACGAACCACTGAATAAAACTTTTACATTCGAGTAACCCTTCTATAACAACTTTTCACTTAACTTTAGCAATTAGTAATCAAATTTATAAATGAATTTTGACAGTGATCACGTGAATGAAAGTTTGCCTCCGTTATCATCTGAAAAAATGTTGAATGAGGTGAGTAAAAGCTAAACGGGTGTTCAAACAATGTCCATTAGATATTGTGTGCATGATATTTAGCGATTGAATTCCAAGTACCATATTGCCCTGTAAACGTTTGTGTACATTGTTAGATGTGATGCGGTGTAAACCTATTCACCACGCTAATGAAATTAAGGTAAACAAATTCACAGTATGTCTGGTTGCTCAGAAATGTAGCAATGCGCGTTTGATACGCGAGCTGAATGCGAACAAATGATTGATGGGATGTAAAGTCAATTTTTGTACTTGCACATCTTCCTGTCGGTTTACCTTTCATTGGTAAACTTCATAAACTTGAGGAGCCCTGAAAACTGTACCTTTGGAATGTAACCGTCTTGTGGGTGAGTTGACGGTAAGTTTCATCCACTCAATTTTGATGTTTCCAAACGGCATCTCAATGGATCGGATAGTATCGAGAAAAGACATACAAACCTTACAAGTTCCTCCCCACTTATTTCCATAAACAGACGAGTTGAGAACACAGTCTAATTGAAAACCCTGCCAAAGAGATTCCATCACTGACTAACTCTTAATGTACACCACATTGGTGATATCCCCAACGAAGATTTATTTTCGACGCGTTGCCTCTTCGTGAAAGGAGTGTTACTACAGTATGAAGTTTTGCGGGTATAAATTTTATGAAGTTTCGGTTACGTAGCATATACCGAAAATTGCCACTGCATTAGTGTTCAGTTTGCGAATGGGAACCATGGAGAACAGCAGCCTACCGGAGGGCTCAGTGTAAATAAGAGATGCTTTGATCAGACAATGGAGTTGTCCAGTGATTCCTAATAAAAGAGTTTCTGAACTGTATGACGGGAACTGTCGGAGTGAGTTTTACTGCTCTGGTACTCACAGTTCAGAGATTCAGATCCCGGAACCAGTGTATAATGCAGTAGAACTTGAGGCATGCAGTCATAGGTGCTTAACACTTCTCAACCAGAAGATATAATCGCAACTGGAGATTGTTAAGATGTAAACATAAAATCAGTACCAACGAACATCTTTTAACTATCATTGCCGATAACTGCGGATGGATGGAAAAAACGAAATCGAAGTATACAAGAATTCACCTACGACCATTTCATCTAAAAAGATGATGTCTCACATTGGGGATATGTTATTCAGGTAAACTAACGCAACTACATTCTATAGCGTTGACGGACTGTCTAATTTATCAGGCTGTGAAATAAACAACACTGAACAGATTCGCAGCCAACTGAATATATGCAGAAATTCACCTCTTTCGTAGTTGCCAGAAAGTGCTGATCAAAATATGTTGACATTTCTTCCTGCATTGTTCAAACACCCTCAAAATGTTGTCCCATATTACTAGTTTCGCAAAACCACATACGTATAAAGTTTAAGCTGGTTGGTTTTGTTCTTGTGTGAGAAGAAGAAGACTAGAGCTTTTGCTTTAAACAGTTTTGTACACCTAAAAGCTTTTGCATGATGAACACTCGCCCCACTTGAGAAAAAGCTGTTAATTTTGTTTGATTAGGTTTCACCAGGTGACAGGAAAGTACTTACGTTTTGAATAAATGATTTGTTAATTTATGACACTACCATGCAACACACAACTTGTTATATGGAATGTTCATGCTGGTCGGGAGAAAATCAGTGTGTCAAAAATGTCACGGCAGATTCGTCCAAGATCAAAATACACATATTAAGAAAAAGCTTGGGCATAGTAGATCCGGTAGAACAGCAAAACAAGCCAGGTTTGCAGTGTTACATGTCCTAAGTGCTGTGCTAGAAGGGAGCGCTCATATTTACATAATGAGCACTTCACAATATTGTGTGACTTACAACATGTTATATACGTTTGAATGTTGTTTACATCAAAATCTTCGATGTTTTGCCTCGTTTTTATGACCTCTGATGTGAACCCACATTCACCTCTCTGTCCGGGTCAAAGAATGCAAAAACTTAACTCAGATTTGACCAAAGCAAACCATTCACAGCCAGTGCACGCATCGCCACACAACAGCTTTTTGATCATTGTGAATCAACGTGTGAACGCCAAGTAACCAGCTGCGTTGTTAAAGCTGATGAAAGTAGATGAATTGTAAATCTTATCCAACCGGAAACTCAAAGTCTGAAGGTTCTTGTTCTCAAAAAATCTGTTGGCAAGTTTGACAGTCTTCTTGGTAGTATGACATTGATTAACAGCAGGAAGAACAGAGTAGTTTTGACTGACTCCGCTAGGTGTGGCAGCAAAATATTTTTCTGCGACACTTTGAGAGACAAATCCCACTGAGTTTCCCGTGAAAATGATAATAACTTTGTTAAGTTTGCTTTAGATCGCACAATCATCCTGTACGCTACCACCGTAAATCAACTCGCACTGGAATGGTTGTACTAACTCGGTCTATTTTCTTTTATGTGGTTACGCAGTGAGCATTGCTTGTCCTCGGGTAAGGAGGCTGGGTGGAGCTCTATATGGGTTAAGGCAGCTGGTCCGTATTTTTCTCAAGTAACATTGATGTCGCCATCTGCCCTGTGTATGTCATGATTGGACACGTGATCTAACTGGGTGCATGTACAGGTCATGTGATTCGACCGTTTGTCGCAGGCGTTTTTCTGTTATTCGATGCAGGATTCCGTACGGCAATGACGGCATGTAAATCTGACTAAAATGGATATATGTGGTCCAGACGAAGTGTAGAGTAGAACGTTGACAATTACGAAATGACAGGTAAAACGGTGTTTTTCCCCGTTAAAACTTTCATATTTTTATCGATTGAGGCGGCTGGAAAATAAAGTAGAATTCATATAACGTGGTTATTCCGTAGATATGCACATGTTAATGTAGCCATGGAACATAATCCTTTTGTGTTCATCAAAACTCTTAACACTTTCGGCAGTCAGTAGTTTTATTCACTATTTCGTTATTGTGAAGGTGTTTTCCCTGCTACTAACCTTCCACGTGGTACTGATGCTCGCTCAGTAATCCGGTGATGAACAGGCTAATTATGAGAAAATTATCTGACGCACACTTGTTGGAGGTGGTCCTGTCGTGAACAGTAAGTGAAGCATCCACTTTTAGTGAAAGTTGTTGCTACAGAATTCCCCAGAACACATCTTCCAGCTGTTCTAATGTCAGATCACGCATGATGCAAGTAGCAAGCGTATCATTTACCACGACGGTATGCACTGCTTTTAGACTGTAATTTTGTTCGAATTTTAGTTGAGTTTTACTGAATCAAGTAACATTTTATATATTACAGTAACTTACAATAATGTGAAAATGGGGTCAAAATATACATCTCCCGTTCACACATAGTGGTAGGTTCAAACCGCTAGGGACTGCAAATTAAGTGTAAGCCACATTTTGCGAGATTAAAGCGTACGAGATTTTCAGTGTAGTTTTCAGTTCACTGTTGATCGGGATGACAAAATATAATTCTTGTTGACAAACCGTGGGTAGGTGACACTCGAGAATGAGCAAAAGCTTGACGGTCAGTATACAAAATGTTGACGAGGAAAATATACACATATAAGAGACACTTTTGGGTAGGTATGGCTGTTTCAAACGGTCTTGAAGAGGTCCTCAACTTAGGACAGTCTGTTTACCTAAGACGACCAACTTTTGCTTTCAGTTGTACTCTGAGTGAGGATAGAAACTTTTTACGCACATCTCAAACAATACTTAAGTAATGTTGGATTCCATTCAAGCATGTACCCCTTCTGTCAGCGAACCACAGAATAGTAAACTTACGTTGAGTAGCAAGACGCTCTATGTAACGTGATGTTATGTGAAGCCAGTGAATGTGGATAGGCAAATACAACAAACCACCATCAAAAAACCATCTCGACACAGCTGTTTTATCAGTAGGTGAAGGAAGTGAGGCATGAAAGACTAGTAATAACGAAAGATGTGTTTCATAAATTGTCTTGCGAAAAGGGCAATTTGTCGCACTAGAAAACCTATCATCTCAAAGCAGCATTCAAAAAGACTCACAAAGTTATAGAACTAAATCGGCTGTTTGATGTCGATAGAGATATTGTTACAATTTCTCTCTTCCACGTAATTCGTAGTGTTGCCTGATACTACGGAAAACATACAAAGCGGAAATGTCAGAAGATTTCAAACATGAATAATTGAGCGCATTCTAAAATGGCTAGCGGATAGTGTCTGAGAGGCAATGTCGATATTCAGTCCCAAGAAGATTCATTAGTCGACCAGTACACGTCTGCTAGAGACCCGCTTTCGCGTAGATTCGAATTCGGCACTCAATGTAACTGACGTAGTAGAAATAGCGATTGCTCAAGCTCGTGAAAGATCCACTAATTTCTAGGAGTCAGGCGCATTTATGCGCGCAAAGGCAAATAATTGCAACATTAAGACTTCCACGATTTTAATATACACACATACTACAGGTCTGTTTCTTGACTTGCAAATATTTATACTTTTGCTCAATTTTTGTGATCTGCAAATGACACGTCATCAGACTACTATGACTATGAACAACGAGTCTATCTCGTAGATCACTTGTCCTCTATATAACGTTCGTAAGTGTAAGCGGTACGAGAATTCATATCCACTTTTCTTCGTCGTGGTGGAATAGTTTATGTAGGGACATACGATCAGGCATATACGATTCGGTCCATGCACACTCATCGCAATGAGCAGGTGTGGTTCGGCAGTCTGCTCTCTCTCTCTCGTGGTGCAAAGTGGGCTGAACATATCAATGTGATTGAATTTTGGGAGCATATAATTCGACTGCTCATTTTAATACCGTGACTACCATTTCTGTTCGTAGCGATAACTTGCGAGGTTGAGAGATATGTCTGTGTTGTATACGTATACAATATTGTGAAGAAACACTGAACTACCTCATACTTCACAGAAAGTTTCGCAACATATGTTCATTTGAGTATCATCACAAAATATACCAATGGTGGGAAGTTATTGGACATCTGTTCCTTATAAGCAATTCAGTATGGAGAGCAGCAAGTTAAATCCCTACCATTGAATCGCGAAAGTAAACTGTAATAAACAATTATTTTCGATCAGTAGAATTATTCAGGTTCTGCGAAGTCACAACGGTATGTAAACAACCCGAAGAGGTTCTACTGAATGTCACTGGATCATGAACAACATTACAAAGTTTTCAATTACTTACGAGCTATTGATTCAGATTTTGTTCAGTCTATATAATCGTATTGATCTGAGGATGACTTATCGGAAACAATCATTTGTCACGATTTTCCCCGGAAATTTCAAACAACTTATCATCCCAACCAAAGTACATTACTTTCGTCCATTAATCACATGGTCGTGCCACACATTCCAACTGTGTACGGGGCAACTAGAACACGTCAAGCAACACACATGCATGGTAATTCACAGCGAATGACCAATCATTCTGCCGCCGAAAACTAGCCAGGTTAAATACATTTTGCCAACTTCAATCATGCCACAAGATGAAACCTTTAACTAGCACGAATAACGATTATTCTGGCTATTAAGCAGTTGAACTCAAACGTAGAGGAAACCACCAAAATAACTCCAGTCATTACGTTTTGTTGAGAGAAATATATTCTCATGGATAACGGCTACAAGCAAAGACATATCTCCGCTTGACTTGATAAAGGGTACATTAAAAGCGTTTGATTAGTTTTAGAAACAGCATTGGTTCTTCCCCCAATTTAAGCGGGGGTTAGGGATGGATGTCTCCGTAACAATTGTATGAAGTAAAAATCACCGTTTAGTTAGAGAGCACAAGAACTGGGAATTCAAGTTACCAAAAATCTCTTATTTAACGAAAATTATTGTACAAGATAAAGGAGAAGGAGTTGTTTAATTGATCAAAATCACCATCACAAAATGTATGCACATAAATCTATTGCTCACCATTCCGGATACAGGACAGGTTTGAGTACCTTGACCGAGATTACTTGTTTGTGTGAGCGAGGGTGAGAAAGCAGTGTGAACGAGCTGATGGCAATAGTGTCGTAAAATCTCTACAAATCGTCAACAATGCATTCGGTTAAGCAATCTTATAGCGATCGATTCGGCTGACGCCAAAATGCGATATCTGACTGATGTATGCTAATTTAAGAATATGTTACACGCAACAGACATTTTCGTCTGACGGTAAAATTTGTGCCATCGCTGTGGATGCTGTAATCACTTTTCTTATCCAGGCCAGTTGATGCTTAGTTAATCTCTTTAGGTAGATGCTTAATAGTTCGACGATAGTAAAAACTTTCAAATCAAATTGCCGATGTTCTCTCATAATTCACCAAATCTGCTCACCTTCGCATAAAGATTGAGACAAATAGAAGCGGCAGATTTGTGTACGCTTAATTACTTGCCAGGTATCTAAATGAGTGGCAATCAACATTATTCGATTCGGAGGGAGGTGAACATTTTTCGATTAACTGGTAGCAGTTTATCATGGGTTTCCTACGTTATTTATGGCACCTCCTGATAACATGGTATTCTTCGAACACCGGATTATTTCTTTTACTTATTCTGAATCTTGCTTCGCTGTTCAACACAATCTAAACCCTTACTTAACTTGACTCACATCACTGCAGAATATTCTCTGAGAAGACAAGCAACAGAATTTTAGAAGTTGAGAGTGTTTACTGGCAGATATTTCGAGAAACAACATAAATCAGCCAGCGAAAAATTTACTGTAAAATTAATCAGACGGCCAAATATAGTTAGTTATCACGAGAAATTACTAAGTCCAACACTATTGTGCAATGCAACACAACTAATCCAGTTTTCTCCCGAACAGTCCTCTCATGTGGCTTAAGTTTACATGCTGCCTACTTGTTTATAAAACAGTTTCAGTTCATTTCCTTTTTTAACGATTGCGGAAACATAATACTTTTAGTCACGGATTGTAACAATATTCGCATAGAATTTCCAGTGCGTCCCTTTCTAAAAGAAACACCAGACTCGAGTTTTGTTCTTGTTAGAACTCGTCAACAGTGCACATTCCTGCCACTGCCGGGACTAGAACTGCTGCCACGCTGTTATTGAGGTAACCGTGTTTACTACTGAGCCACTGACCTCACATCAGGCACGGTCAAATTACCATATGTGATCGCCCCACCACTTTCGCTTGTGAGTAATTATCAGGTTGCCCGATCGCCTCGAGAGGGAACACAGTAACTGTTCTGTTAATCAACGACCCCTCAACTAAGACTTCTGTCCAAGTTGAAATTATGAAAATCAATAATATGTTGAGTGAGTGAGTGAGTGATATTCAATCCGCACGAGAACCAAAATCCCCTACTAGTCATCAGTAGTCAGTGGCGCACTGTTAAACGTGGTTGCTTCATAAAAGCGTGACCGGAGTTCTAGTCTCGGCGGTGGCAAGGATATGCACTTCTGACGAGCTCTAGTGAGAGCGAAGCTCGAGTGTAGTGCTTCTGTTTGGAAGGGGCCGACTGGAACGTCTATGGGAATGCAAAAACTGCGATCAACTACGGATCGTGTTTTATCAATATGGAACAAAAGCGCATGCCATTGAGCAAAAGGTGATAATTACTATGAATATGCAGTTACCATTTCAAATAGCTTGATTTCTTTCAAATGCTTTTTATAAATGTTTGACTCCGTGATATGGGACGGGGAGTTAACATCGGTCATATGTCCATTGTCTTAGTCAGATGGACATTTTAGACAACAATATTTTGAAGACAAAAATGTTACAAATCAATCTTTTACCTAAGAAGAAGCTAGGAAATTCAAGGACTGCAGAAGTTTGACAAACAAATTATTTAAAAAGATTCAGCACAAACCACAGTTGCTGGGTTTACCGATATTGTTTAACAGCATTTCGTGTGATTTATTGAAGACTGGAAAAAAGTACATGGTCTAGTTCGAACATTTACATAAACGCTATTGGAATTTCGGTTCCAGAATGAATAATGATAAAGTCATTAGCATTTGATTAGAAAGGTTAAACTGGCCCCTTGGTGAAACAAACACAACAAATTATATGGTTGAGAATTATCAGAACAGATGGTTTAAGCATTCCTAAGGCGCTTTCCTTCAAATTTGATGTTCGCTATGCTAGAAAAAGTATTTTACTGGGATTTTTGCCGGTAGTTCCAGAACATTAGCCGCATTATGTATAATGAAATAATTCAAAATTACCCGGTTATCCAATTTTTCTAGAAACACTTTTGAACTTTCTATTCTCTGGTTAATTATAGTCGTGTCTGGATTCTTTGTTTCCGAATTCCAGTTGACTTATAAAACACAGTTTAAACTATGAAGGTACCTATGATGCAAAAGGTTTTTTTAGTTTATGCAACTCTCAGTTAACTAATGCAATTGAACATACATGAATTTGCCATTAGGAAACCAGTTCGTTTCAGTCGATCAATCAGAGAAAAACCGTAGGTTTAGCTTTGGCATCTTACCTGGCAATATGGAATCGTTTTGTACGTGCTTAAAACTCAGTTTCTGACGTTAGGTTATTTTGCCATTTTGAATGCAAGTTGATAATCGCTTATGTTGAGTTCCAAAAGTTCACCGAGTACGGAGATGTATTGGAAATATCCATATAATTTCAAGTAAATGTTTCAATTGTTCCCCGGAAATCTAAGGGATAAAGTACCGTGGGTATCAGCGTAAGAGAAGTCGAGCAACGGTTTTGACCAAAAAACACAAATGGTATCCGAAATTTACACGCAGGAGAAGAAATGTGCAAGTTCACTTGGCCAGTTTGTTTTATCTATCAGCCAACACAGTAACAGGATCAATAAACGATAATCTCCTGGACAGTGAAAGCTGATTGTATAGGTTGAACGGCTGAACAAACAAAGCATGAATGAGCGGATTCAAAACCAAGCAAAAATGGTTCTGCATAATTCGGTTGACAGCTGGATCAGTATTACATTTCAAAAGGAGACTGGTAAGGCCGACTTACAGGAAATTCGACTGGGGATTGTGTACAGGGGACTAAATACGGAGCGGGTCCTTAGTTCTAGCCATAGACACGGCAACTGTATGAGTTCGATAAGTTTTGTGGGTTATACAATTCCGGTCTTAGTGGGCGGATGCTGATCTATTATGTTGTAGATAAAATGCCTTTCTGACGCCTACGTTGTCATCAGTGATGTGTTAAGTCAAATCCAAATCTAATACCTAACGTCAGTTATGTCTTCACTCTTCCTCAAGAGTTACAAAATGGCTATGTTGATGCACGTGACTGTATGTCTTGTAAGGGATTTTCAGAGGCGCTCAGCCACTTGTACCAATTGTCTTCGTGTTGTTTGTGTACAACAAACTGCTTTCCATTTTTTTCATAAAATCTTATTCCATACAACAAAAATCTTAATTATTCGCAATGGTCAGTTTGTTTCTCTTTCCAAACTTGCCGCAACTCGTTTATTTGGAGAGCTGCTGTCTACAACACAAACAAAATTTATCTTATTTGCTATGGGCAAATTATTTGAGGCACATCCCGAACAGCGACTAGACAACAACATTCGCTTCCAACCACAAACAGACAGCGTATGCAAGAGAAAGTAAACAGCACAGTCTGCATTATATTAATCAGTCTAGACAATTGGAGGTCACGCGTCAAATTGTGACCTGAAACGGACACAGCGATTCAATTCGCGCTTTGTTCGGTATCTTTACTTACAAAAAGTGGTGAGATAATTCGTGGTGGATTCACTCTAGTACTTCCACACTTAAGACAGATTCAGAGGTCTATCGTCGGACGTGTATCATATGTAAAATATTCGGACAGATATAATGAGGAGTGACGGTAACCAGCTCGTTAATTCAGCACTGCGATTATAAAGGAAAAGTTGAAAATCGTTCTTTTATACCAAATTTTAGCATAGCGTAAAAGTGAAAACTAGCTTACACGGGTTGTTCCTTTGAGTAAACAAAGTTTACTTACTGAACATCGGTATCTTATTAACCAATCTGACTGTACAGTTGTTCATAGTTGGCTTCCCAAGAGAAGAATCATTAGTTTGTACTTCAGACGTTTATGTACGGATTCAAGTAATGATTGAGGCAAAACGAAAGTACACTAACAGTTTAACAAACGTAGGATTTCTTACAGGAATTGCTTAGACTGAACATAGTGACCTTTCCTAACCCATCAATCGACTGTTCATCCCACCTAACCCTAACTGTTCGATATAAAAAACCGTTTCATGTTATTGTAAATTTGGTACTGATGAGTCAATACGAAGTGCTTGCATTTACCAGTTTCCGTGTTCTAACGCTGTTGTTCAGACTTCTGAAGGGAACGAACTGTTTTAAACGTCTAAAGCGACGAATTTCCCTTGAAACTTGCAAATTGTCCCAATGTTGCCGGTTAAATTTTGATGCAACCTCACACTGAACACACAACGGGGAATCACCTGCAGGTTTCCAACGGGCTCTAACACAAAATAGGAAGGTCAGAGGTTCAATGTTTAGAATATGTTCGATTACTATAAACGCGGAGCTAACGTCGCACGAAATGAGGGTGGAATACTTTGCTACAAGTTCTTATACACACTACGGCAAACTTTTATTTAGTGCCATGGACCAAACAAAAGGTGTACTTGGACCAAACTAATACTACACCATTAAATGTTTTGAATTGGAAGTGACTGACTGTAACAGAGTGTTTTCCAGCTGTTCCACGTGACTGTTAAGTAAGTACAATAGCAAAATTTGTACAGCACATTTACCGGAAACATCATTTCCTAGAACAGAGTGGGGGAGTTTTGAAGCATTGTGTGTAGGGAATATGGGAGGAGAATTCTGGATAAAAGTTTAAATCCAGTAATAGATTTCTGATAAAGGTGTAGATAGAGTTCCAATCCCAACCATGACTTACACACAGAGCTGCAGAGATGGAAGACGAATATATGTCCTTTCTGGTGCTTCGTTTTCAGAGGAATCCGCTAGCGCATCAATGATAATCCAACAGCTGCATCTGACATTCGACTTCTCATCGGTAGTCGACACACAACTGTAAACACACCCTTTTTAGCTGCATGTGCATTTATTTGCTCATTTGTAGTTTTGAACTTTCATGCACATTTTTCGGATGACCGTTGACAAGGTTGAATCGGATATTGCAATTCACCGTACTAGCGCTAGGGTGTCTTGCAACAGACAAGCAAATTGGTCCTCACCTGGGTGCCGTCACGGTGGATTTACCCAAACAGTCAGACTTTTTATACTTTGTTTAAACCGGCAACTGGAATCGATTGGTTTGAGCAAAATGTTGGCCGGGATACTCCGAATGGTGGCACCATGGAACTGGAAACAAAGGTTTTATTCAGTTGGCGGTAGATGGAAGGATGTACAAGGACTTTATGACTCATGTGCTCAAACAAGTGTACTCCAAATTTTACATGAAAAATGTGGAGTTACAAATGTGACTAGAACGACACTTCTAAGAAAACTGTGAACTACATTCGTACGCTAAAACCATCTTCTCGAATTCGTACATAAATCAATCAGCCGAAGACAATATTCAATATAGTGAACCTAATCAAACGTAATTAGGCCTACCGCATTCATCTACAAGGCCATGAGCTTGGTACTCAAACACGGGTTACATTTGCTAACTTACCTACTGCCGTTACAGATTTCCATTCTCCGGCTACTGGTTGATCAGCCCTAATATTATGATAACAAACTGCTGACTCGTTAAGACGTACCAAACAGTCGAAATCTATTATAATCACTTTAAGGTACAAGACGATCTAAGCATGTTACAGAAAACAAATGTTTAAAATTCCTTGATCAAAAAGAAATCATTGAAGTTGATGTGAACGCTGGTAAGCTTTATCAACCTGAGACGGTGTAAAATATTTTGTTCCGCTGATGAGAAAGGTGAATACTGAAAATCGAAATAACTTGGCGTTACAAAGAAAAATGGTTTGAATTAACGATTACTATCTACAAAACTTGTTCACGTTCCATAGATTTGGCATACAAATGACATCGAGAATGTACACGATATGGTTTCTATAGGAACGGTCCTTTCTATTTGATAAACATAAATATGAGAGAGGACGATTTCTTGCATACCATAATGGTCTGGTAATGGTTGCAGCTGTTACATCTGTTAACTCTACAAACATGCGTTTTTTCCAGCAGATTTTTGCGTCCATCCCTAACAGATCAATATTTGCATTCGTATTCGGAATGTCGTGCGCTCATCTACTTCGACTATTGCTTAGTGAGTAAGTGGAAAATATACTTTTGTTTCGATTGCCTACCTCAGAACAACTGGAGCGTGTAATCCGAGGAATTCTAAAAACAAGTCACGTCTAGAATCAACGATGGATGAACCGTCGTCAATGAAGCGTCCTGCACGCATTCTTTGTTACATCAACACTTACTCGGGCAACTATGACAAGAAAGCTATCCATGTTCAGAACACCTGGGCACGTAGATGTGATAAACTATGGTTTACAAGTATTCGGAAACATGAACGCTTGAAAGTATTACGTAAGTACAAAACCGATTTTGTTTTCCTCTGCCCAAGAAAATAGGTTGTGGCTAACAACTCATCCTTATGGTAGATGGCACACCCTGGACACACAGTACTAGGTAGTAGTGTACATCCGACTTAATATTTGGTTTGTACTTAACTATCACAACAACGAATTAGTGCAAATTTTCTCACGAGTGAGCACTATTCAACTAGGCCTCCGAAACTCAGGTTATATATTGCACACTACTCATGTATGATATAAACTTTCTCATCCATAAAAGACTGTCATTCAGTTATTTTAAAATGTAAGCAGTAAACTTCAGGAGATAGTGATTATAGACCGCGCATGAATTGCTGTCACTCGGAATCGAATTACGACTTAGATTAGTGCACTGAAATCATGTAAACCACTGAGGCATGAAATCCTGCATCATGATATCCTACTCAGACTTAGCGTGTTCAAAACAGACAGTTGACAAACAGTAGTAGCAAACGGAAACTTGTTTACCAAAAAGCTTGCTGTACGTCATCAGAGATCGGATGGTATGATAGTACAAATCAAGGTCAACGTTCTTCGTAGGCTCTCAAACCCGACAAGTCCTAAAGGTGCAACCTAGAACAAAACTGAAAGATCAATATACATTCTAAACCAAATTTTATTACGGAAGGTCACAGACTATTTCCTTCTGTAGTCTACCTGGAGGGGATCGTAAAGACTCAAGAAGTCACGTCACACAAAGTACGTTAATAATGTAAGCATGATCACAACACCTCATAGGTACATACTGATTTGTTTCCGCAGTCACCTATATACACGATGCTAGGCATGAGTCGAAATGATTATCAGGTGCTGATCAGTATGTTGGCCGTCGCACTGGCTGGATGTATAAACCAGAGTGATGGGTAATCAGTCCAGAGATAGATAATCATCTTGGCTTAAATAACTGGGGGTGGATGTAAACAGATTCTAGTCTGTTGTTTAGCAAAAAGTTCAACAGTTTCAGATATGATATCAGTCCTTCTGTGAGCGGTCTAGCTCTAGTTGTCAACAAACCTAAAGGAGATCAACCTGCCACATAATTTAAACGATAGGAAGTTCTTAGATTAAGGTCAAACACAATGAGTTCATCGTAACTCTCGCAAAAACAACTCAAAAGACAGTTAGTTCATTTCAGAGGTATTAAACCAGATATATGCTTCTATTCATCATTCGTGAACGCACTCAACGTCCCACAGACGTCATAGTAAACGTTGGATATTTGGTAGGTGAAAATAGTTTGCTAAGTGAATGACCAAATGCGATGGATTCCCTGTAGTCGGAAGACATGTTTTTACGCAACTCGAGATCTACACAACGTCACTCTGCTCACGTGTAGTCATTAGTTACGCTAGTAATAAGATTAGGACTATCGGTTGAGCTGGAATAAAAAACAATCGATGCAACAACTTGTGCAGTTAATAAACGTTCTACTGTTTGGGTAGTTATGGTCTGGAGTTTCTAAAATACTAATATAAATTTTCATTAATGTTATGCGTTACCGACCGTAAAACGACTACTAATGAGAATCTGAAGCATTCTAAATTGCTGAGATTGCAGATCACTCAAAATGCACTCAGTGGGAATTCGTTTCAAACAAATTCTGATCAATAGCTTCCAAGTGAACTTATTTGGAATGGTTGAAAGGAAGCAACAGAAATTTCGAAAGGTTCTGATTGAGTCCATTTCCAGTGAAACTAATAATAACAACATTTTCCACCATCATGGTTGTCAAGCGATCAGAATCAAAAGCAATTGGCCACATAATTGCGTCACGCGGTTGTGAACTGGAGGATACGTAGATAGCAAAATTGACCACCGGGGTGTTTTGAGTCAGTAAGGGGAGGTCATGGTAATCGTAGGGCCAGTAAACATTTCGTCTGAGGGCTCAACTATGGATTGCGCAACCGAATTCCGATCGCTTCCGCGGTGGTCAGAATAAAACGTTTGCCTCCTCTGGATTAACGGCTGGGAAAGCGGCAAATGGGCTAGAAAGCTACATCCGGTGAGACTTGGTGTCCTCAGTCAACAAGGTGCGCCAGAATTGCTCCTCGTCCTTAGTCAGCTGTGTGACGTGGTGCTCACGTATCATCTGAGACAGGCTCCTATCCGCGCAACCAACACAGGAACATGTGAAGGGATAAACAAAAAATGCGGCCACAAATTTAGGCAACGTATCTTTGAGTTGTACTTGAATACCGGATCGGATGTGAATGAGATTCGAAGTTGTGGCGCATTGTAGGTCATTTCAGTTGTGTTACTTGTTCTAGGAGTCACCAATTCAGTCAACGTCTCGCCCTTGTTATCCAGCGTCACTGACTAGTATCTTGCGTGATTCGCCTAAATTCAGCAAACTGCTAAGCGAAAACGATGGGTCCGATGCGATCGAACAAAACGTTTCTAGACCTGTAAGGAATCTAAAACAACAGGGTTTGGAACTTTGTGACATTTGAACGAATTCAACCAACTTGAGCCGTAATGTCCAGATCGTATGGTTAACCGAAGGCTTACCGGTAAATAATCAGTGTGTCGAGCTTTTGCGGATTTAACTCCATTCGTTTTTGCATTACTTTTTAACTACGTTGGGCATTTCGCTCCGGCTGCTCCAAAAGTATCGGTGGACTAAAGTTTTCTTCCACTTCAGAACCCATAATAGTTAATGACCTAGTCTTTAAATTGATTGAATTCTGGCCACCCACTAAAATCATCCCATCATTTTCAGTTATTTAGCTACAAGTTACCAGATCGTAGTAGTAAACAGGAAGATCGGTGTAACACTGCGTATGAGCGTTTTAACCTCGACACCTATAAGACATCGCTGAGCATACTGTCTGCGGAAACAACCCTGACAGTCAAACTCGACTTGTATCATATAGACAAAAAGAAATGCCGTCACTTTGTACACTTTCCCTTGAACATGTCCGAAAGCTGAGTGACTGACACTTTGTCCAAGTTAACTGCAACGAATATTGTCACCGGTCATTTCAAACATTAAAACAAAGAAGAACTTGATAATACAATCTGAAAACTGGGAAAACTATGTCGGTAAATTTTTGCTCGTGAATACAAATCAGGTGATCAGTGATTGCCTAACGCTTCCATTAACAACTCAAACCTTTGGCGTTTATAAATCACCAGAGTTGAACATTTCGGTTTCGGAAGTAAAAAAACACTTGTGGGTGAAAATGCGTGCAATTCTGCGCCGGCTCTACGAGGAAGCTGATCATTCTGAATATTTCTTCAAGACAGATGACGACACGTACGCAATTATGGAAAATTTACGAGTGGAATTAAACAGACATTCGCACAACGACCCTTTCATGACGGGATATCGCTGGCAAGTAAGACATCCTTGCTCGGGTAAAGAATTTGGTTTTAACGATTAGACACCCTACAGTTCAGGAAGTTGTAATCACTTTACATCATTGTATTGCGCAATAAGTAGTCAAGAAATTATTTTCATATAAGTGAGCTGTGGACCGTTTTTCGTAATCGTGACGTAATCTACCTGAAAAGCAAGTTTGCGGTGATATGATAGTGATGCTAGGAAGATGCATGTAGAAATTCCATTTGAAAACCACATTAATGTGTGTTGTTTCATCCGACTTAACTGTAAGCAGATGAACGCGTAAAGCTCCAATTCATCAGCTATGTGATTAATATCCCCAGGTAAAATGCATGGAACTAAATATCGCTATATACGATTTATATTTCAACAGACAAGTCTAGGTTAAATGTGACAAAAGTTCATTAGTCACCGTTTTGAATCAAGTATTGACGATTCAATAATTAGGAAATACATAGCGATAAAAAATGCCGAGGTTGTTTACTGAACGGTATATAATAGTTACTACATATATGTTGGGATCGTGAGGAGAAGTACCAAGGATCTTAACCTAATTATCATGGATGGATTCAGTTTATATTGAGGTATGTAAAGAGTTACAGATAACAAAAAGGTTACCACTTCAATGAACTACTAATGGTTATTTACAAATGTGACCTTGAAATCAAACATCGCCTTTTGCTGTCCTGTATAAATTCAACTCAGATCAGTATTGCAGTCTCAGAAACTGAATCAGAACGCCTAATTTTACCGTATATATCGGTAGCGACCACCGATAGTGTGACCCCTCTAAAGATCCCGGCTGCAACCGTATTTTCTCGCTTGTTTTTTTCTGTACACAGAGTTCTGTGTACGCCTGCTATAGGAGACCTGCTATGAACTCAGTGCCACTTTCTTTAGTCGTGAGACTAACTTCACGCAGCGAATGCTTGTTCTTTTTCTAAAGACTCATCTATTATTTCATTATTCAAAGTCGTTTAACCCGAACCTATTTGAGCGTTGTTTAACGTACTCGAAGGTTCTACGCGCTTTTTGCTTTATACGCTCTTGAGTGCCGCCAAGTGTGTTGTGGTCAATCTCATGCTTCTTTTCTTCTTCCTCCTGGTTGCTGCCGCTGGTCCCAGATTAGGCTAGAGCTAACTACTTATCATATTTTCAAATATTGCTGGAAACATACGATTTGTTTGTAAACCCTACTGTGTTCTCTAGTTCGTTGTCCGTATGGACTACGTTTCGATTACTCTTCAGGGAAGGAGTATCAAAATGCAAGTGGACCAGGGTCTAGCGCATACCCACTTGTCCACTACACATTCAGCGTAAGCTGTAACTTTCAAGGCGAACCTTATTTTCAGATTGATGGAATCGCGATGAACAGCTCACTTCGTTCAGTCTTAGCTGATATCTTTGTGGCCACGCTAGAAGGGTAGGCAGCAGGCAAACTGAACCGTTTTGGTCGTCTATATAAGGTACGTTGATGGCATTTTAGTCACAATCGATCAGATGCAGATAAGAGATTCACTAAACAGAATGAACTGTTCACATCCATATGTTCATTATACTTTAGAATTGGCCAACTGCCGTTTCTGGATATTAGTATAATTGATGAAACAGAGGGGTTTGTTCAGTGTGTTATTTAACAAGAGACTATGTGGATAGACCAGTACTAACACTGTCCAGTAGCTCTGGTAGCACATAAGAAATATTGCCGCGCACACCTTCTGACCGTACAAGATGACATTGTGCTAACAACACCTGGGATGATGAAACCCCTCACACGGGGCTGACTTCACTAGATGACGGTTGTCTGAAAGGATTTGCGAGAAAATTCGACACTGGCAATATTTACAATATTCTTGAACCCACAGTTCCCAAAAAGCCAGTACTTGTACAACTGCTGCCCAAAGAAGACATTACTTGTCGGATAGTCAAGCAACGTTTAAGGTCAGCTGTTGTCCACACATTCTTTTCTGAGAAGTCAGTGGGTGTATACAAAACGGCCTGAATTTCAACACCTCCGATCAAGCAACCGACGTCTTACTGTACCAGATCAGGCGTAATCTACGAATACAAATGTGGAGGCTGAGCACCCAATGTTGGCAAAATCAACCGCTAGCTTGGAAACAAGATTGCTGAACGCTTTCGGAAGTCGGCCAACTAACCTCACGCCGTCAAGCAATTCGACAGTAACCATCGGGAAGAAGTCAGCGATTTTGGTCGTCAAGTTCAATCTGATGATGCGAAAGTGTGAATGACTCATCAAAGTTATTTCTTGTTGTGTTTTCGACTCGAAGCAAACATTTCTTACGATATTCTGAGGTCGTTGCAATCAGACATCGTCATCTCATTTTGTGCGTACGAAGAGAACTGTTTGCAATACTGTTGCTGCTATGCTAGCAACTGAATTGGTTTTTGAACTCTGATCTCGTAATTGTTTTACGATTTGGAAGTTTGTACACCTAACTTGTCAGTAGTAAACATAAACAGGGATGCTGCGAAATCGTGTCACGACAGTCGTTTGTTAGGAGATAAGTTGATGTTCAACCGTTATGGGCATTGTCAGAATGTTCGTCAACCTGTGTTGGATTTTAAAAGGAAATCAACTGACGCAAATAAAGTGTAGCGATGTGGTTAAACCGTTTCTGTGTAATGCAATGGACACACTCCAAACGGCTCAGTGAGGGCTCTAAAGAAGCTCTCAGGAAAGGATTACGATAAGTGTCTAGCGTTCCCTATTGCTTGAGAGCAGCTACCAATTCAGGCACGTTCATTACGACAGTCAGACTGTAAAAGACGAGACAGGTAGTCTACCACAAACTTAATACATTATCTTGTCTAATCGTAACAGCGATCGCCCCCCAGAGTCACATTACATTTGCTGTGCTTCAAAAATCTCCGAGTCCAATCATGCTATTATTTCTCAATCTTGTAAATTTATATCTCCAACCTCGACTGTATTTGGTTTCCAATCTTCTTCTGCGCCTACTCTTGTTTGCCGTTTTTTGTTATCTGTTACTTAGCGGGGCTTCTAATAAATGTGGACGATTTTGCAAAACAGTTAACCGTAAAAATAGATCATCAACTTTATTACACACACTTTTGTCGAACTTCTGGCTGTGTAAATCTTTATTAATCATCTCCTAAAATGTACAAGACAGCCTTGGTTTGAGTTTTTAAACTTTGTGGCAAATTAGCCTGAAGAGTGAATTGTCTTTGTTATGTCCATTTTAATTCGTGAATAAAATTGATAAATTGTACCTCTGTGAAGGTAAAAGAGTTAATAACACTACTTCAAATCTAACATGATGCTCGTCCAATTAAATAATGTAACAGTTAATTAGTACAACACTTAGAAAATGCGTAAGCCGCGTTTTCTTTTCTGAGTATAACTATATTATTGCAAAAGCATCTTAGACTTGTTGGCAAAATTTTATCATGTCAACCAGAAGTTCAAAATGTCCCATTCGGCCTAAAAACCCCGACTGATTTAGCACAGAATCAAACAGATAAAAGTCAGTTCGTACGTAGTACTTTTTAAGTCCACTATTTAGTTTCATTTATATTCTAAATGTGCTTAGTTTATTTCCGACAACTAACTTATAATTGTACATTTTTTTTTATAATTTCCAAAAAAATGGCACTGCTACAACATCCGTGCAAAAGTTACGGATTCCTTATGGGTATTTTTCCGGAGGTGCCGGATATGTACTTTCAAGAGCAGCACTGAAACAAATTGTGGAGAAAGCTATAGATCGTCATCCAGATTGTCCAACTGCAGATGAAAATATGGAAGATGTAAAAATGAGTAAGTATGAAAAAATATGAAAAATAACTTGAAACTTTTGCCCGATTGGTTGTTGAGGATAATGCTGTCACCAGATACAACATGCAAATTATATACCTTTCCTGCTTATGTTACTGCACTATGAAGGCTCGATCTTTGTTAATTAGAACCTCAAGATGTGGAAACAAACCTCTTGCGCAATAGAAGATTTACGTCAAAATGTAGTCAGTGGTCAGTTTCTGGTAAATAGAATTATGGATTAATTGTTGATGTCCTAGGCTTGAATGGGCTGCCAAATAAAACCCGTGAACACCATTTGATTGTGAAGTAATGTGTCATACAGCTGGGTGGAGTCAGTTTCTTGTTAACCACGTCGGCGGTTCTAAAACCATCGAAATTCTCTTGTCTGCCTAACTATGAGGTCATTTTCGATGTTTCAAAAATGTGACAGCATGATGCTGAAAATGCGTTTATGTAACATAACCGTAGAATATTTACTTGTTTTCCTACAAACCTAACAAGAAGAGATTAGCACGCTGCAGTTGACTGGAATAGTTCTCCGTCAAGCGATTCAGTCTCGTCAAGATTAGATTACGTTTGATTGCCTTGGACTCTATAAAGAACTTAAATATATTCTTAACCAGACTCGTCATGACCTTGTTTATACCTTTCTACTTGCTTTCTGAAACTTCTCAGAGTGCAATGGGAATTATGGCAGGTCTGTTTTACGAATGAAAGTTTAAAGTTTGTTTGTGAACTGTGCATCAGTTGCAGTGAACACAACTTTGAACAGTTAGTCCACAAACAAAGTTCTTAACTAGTCGGTTGAAACAGAAGTCATGGGAGATGCAAACAGTTCGTACTGACTCACCATCACGAATATTGTGCTGACCTGCGGCACTGTGTGCATCAGAAAACGTGAAGACGTTTGTGCAATTTACAAAGGTCCCTCGATAAGACTGTTCCATCTCAACTAAATTCATGCAGTTTGCTTGAAATAACTCGACGCATCAACTTTAATGGAAACGGGCTGAAAAAATTAACAAAATCTTAGAATGGAACATTTAATGTAATCTTCCAGAAACTGAAACAACAAAACCCTGTATGACGTTAACGGTCAGTAACCGTGCTTAATCTCATATACCCCCAAGCCATCATACATCATAATATAACACAAATGACAAAATCTGTGATAGGTATGAATTAGCCTCGATAACCTACTACCGAATTAACAGTCTACTTCAGCAACTTTTGTAAAAATGTTAGTTTAAAGTTGCCATAGTCGAAAATAATTGTTTAGAACATAATGAAATAATTTTTTTCTATAAAGCTGCCATGTGATGTTCAGTGCCTTTAGCTCATCCCACTAAACTATGTACGGTTAATTCATACACATATAAAATACATTTCCTCGGTGATACAGCCACCGCCTCTCGATTGCTTGGAACAGACAGCAGCACGTGAAGCACATGATGCCCATGAAATGTATAAGGCGCTGACTGAACGAGTAGACTAAACACTTGAGAAGCTGCGAACACACACAAACACATCCCACCTTAAAATTGGCAGGTGATTAGCGCCTCTGCAGCAGAAAACCTACAGGAAGAGCTGTGGGAAGAAATAATCTGTCCTCTATTGAGTGATGACGAAAGCTGTAAAAAAACTACTAATTAGTGTGATACGAACACTCTAGAGGTCATCTGTAACACGAACCTATCGGAATTTAAAGTTGATATTAAACTACAATTGCTTTATAACGATCGTTCTTGACCTTCTCACGACAATGAAAGTCTAACCCGAGAGCAAGCCAACGAATACACTTGAAAATACCACTCAGCGTTCCCTGCAAAATGTCAACCTTGTAAATGCCATGATTGGTTTCACACACCAACTCGTACGAACGCACTCACATCATCCTGGAACTACAATCACATTAGTTAATTAGATACTCACACGTGTGAGACCACTAACTATGTAGCTTAGATCCACAGCAGCTTCTGAATTGCTCCTGTACCTAACTGTGATTTCTCCAGTGTCAAATGAATGAACTTTCACTCGACAATCTTACTTAACGACTTTATCCGTGTGGAGTTTTATTGAACTGCTGGGTGACGATTAAGCAATTTTCAGTATACCGAGTGACCAAATTTGTCGGAGTTTTTCGTTGTTGAGGTTAAATGTTCTTCTAGTCACCGTAGCAAATATTTTTCAAATATACCGAGATATTTATTTTTCAGATCGCCACAGCCACTTATCGACTAAATGATCGCGAATATTTACTGTAATTTCAACCCGTGAAAAGCTGAAATTGAGCATTCCGTCCATATTACGATCCGCCCGTATCGGTTTGTGTGACTCATCTAATCTATAGCATATCTCGATATACTTATTCTCGTCACTACAGTGAGTTTCCTTCAAAATAATCTGATCACTAAAAGCGGCAGGCATGTAATTTAAAACTAATTTTAGATGATTGCGATTGATCTATTCCAATAAGAAATGTTCTAAAGACTATCTTTATACGGTGATTATGTGCACATACTGACATCGCAGAATCGATTAACTATCACTATACTAGAAATTGCGTAAATGGGTATGAAAGTCGTTGTTTAGTCGAGGTCGTCGATTGAGATAGAGCAAAACTAGTGTCAGCGATCAAACTAACAAGCATGCCAAACATGCTTTAAATCGATGACGTCGCCTTCTCTCGAACCAACGTTCGGTTTAGATTTCTCAAATGTGTTATATGAACTTTTGCATACAAAATGCAAAAAAATTGAATTTAACCAATTTTTCAGTCACTAGTGTTCCCTTATTTATTATATGCAAGATTTTACACAGAAGCGCAGTTGAAGTTGATGCATATTTACCCCGTTGAACCACTAACGTAGGGTGATCGTTTTTAGAAAGATTTTGTGACAAATCATCAGCGGGATTATAAGCTTACGGCGTACATCTACGTTAACCATTGAATAGATTCGTTTAACTCCTTATAAGTTATTCACGAGATCATTCAGCAACTAGGTAGAAATTTCGAGGTGGTATAAACTTTAACGGCTCGTCTCGGAACCGTTTCCGTATATTTATAATCTTATCTTGATTTACTGCTTTTTGTTTCAGCAAGTGGACACTAGTTTGTATATTTTCATTTGTGCCAGTGCTGAGTGACAGAATCGTTTCATATACACGAAAGTTTACATCATAAAAGTGATATTTGTAAGTCTGCGTACTTGTAGTTCTTATGTGCAATCTGTATATTATTTGTTATCTTTACTTCAGAGACCGATTAGAACAATTTGGCCAGCTAATATCTCGCGACCTGTCTGCTCCTTGTTTTGAAGAGACCCACCGGCGTTTGTTTATAGTAGCATGTTGAGCGCACCTCGTTCAAGAAGATCAAGGGACGGTAAGAAACACGAATGTAAGGCATCGCGTGACTCCAGCCGTAAATATGTGACGTATTCTTTCAACCGGAATGCAAAAGCATGCAACAGCGGAACCGTATGAGAAAGCGTTTTGAGTAGAAACAAACAATAGGCGAAAGAAACCAAATGTTATAAGAGAATCACAAAGTCAGTGGCTCAACAGGACACCGGGGTGTTAACACCGTCAAAACTCACCAGTTGGAATAGTTGACTATTTTTTTATAGCGAAGTATCTGCATGAAAGAGGCAAAAGTGAGCAACTAGTCAATTGCACCAAAGTATCGTGATATTTCTGGGAACAGAGAATGATCATTAGAGAGAACAATATGGCCACGTAGAAAGACAGTCTCAAACGAGTAATGGATTACACCAAATCGGCAAATTATTCCACGGTGAGTAATAACAGATGCACGAGAGGCTGGATTCAACTGACACTCCGCTGTAGAGGGACTGACTTTCTGGCAACAGCACAAGAATTGTTCTCATAGTTTTCAACCTTACCAATACAAACATCCCGGCTCGGATAGTCTTCCATTGTACTGATACCACAGACCACAGCTTAGTCATCGAGAACCTCAATCTTTTCAAACTTGATTAATGAGGTCTGTTTTATTACTTTTAGCTCATCCTTGTCTACTTATTCGAAGCTTCCTGGTCATTTCTTTGGGTTTTTGAGAGTGTAGTGTTTCTGAGCAAGATATAAAAGATTTGTCACCTAATAAGTCGAAAGAATATGAGCTGGGCAGTCTGGGTGGTCTCATGTAACAAGTCAGATAACTAAAGAGTTGTATTGGTCATCTTGTGATCGCAATAGGCTGAATGGAGGTTAGTTAGCATAAACAAAAATGATTGCCATAGCGAGATTTAAATAACAACCAAGAAACTGAGAACTAGTCATTTTTTTGAAAAATGAAATTACTCTGCCTGCGTTTCTTACCTGTTTCACATTTCAAATCTGTGAACGTTTGTGGGGACGTCCACATTCCTCTTGGTGGACCAAATGAGTCGTTTTTCAACATTTGCCACGAAATTCGACTGTGACTAAGGAGCAGTCTCTGCAATGGTAGTTTGCGCAAAATGAAGATGGCCGTAGTTGACCTTGGAAGGTCTAGTCATCCAAGGCGAATTATTTTATGAATATAATCGGTTCTCTTTCCTTTAAGATGTCGGAGCTATCGCTGATCAAGCTGAGAGATTACGGTATGGACCAATGACTGTTTGGCGGCAGATGATGTTTGCTACCACCAGGTAACTTTCCTCTGAGTTCAGGTGTTGCTACAACAAATAGATGCACTTACGATGCTATTGAGACTACTGGTCGAGTTCGTCCCTCTCCCTAGGAAGCTGCGGTGGGTGGTTGGTGAAGTGTTCACTTTTCCTGGCGAACAGGATTCTCAACTGGGTTACCTTAAGCGGACTGTGTCCAGGTCTATTTGGGTGGCCCTTCGATATTTATTGTCTTATGAATACGTCACAGCCAATGACAGTTAGCCTTGTCTTCTGTGTGTGACTTTCAGTTCGACTAGCTGCATTTTCAGTCGCAAATTTCTCCACATACATCGTTCAGTTCTTCGTCAGGAGAATCGGGTTGTTAACACAAGTAAATTTTTAGACTATAGCGCCGTAAAACTGGTAATCAGGACTCGGTAATAAATCCCCGGTAATGCTACCACTTCATACAATGTTGTGCTGGACATCACAAGTAACAAATGTCCACCTCTGGCGAACACTAGACAGAGGTTGGAAGTACGAACGTTGGAACGTACATAATGCTGGATCCGAAAGTTGCTTCCGAAACAAAATATCAACGTCGAATATTCGGAAGAGGATCTTAGACCTTATGGGGCGGCTGAGCTGTTCGGCTATGGGATAACAGTGATGTGTGAGTGACACAGGTTGATTCGACACACCTTTGGCAATAAAACGTCTCCAAAACCTTATAAAGGTGTGTGTTGTTATGCAATTCAAATACTCCAGTCTGGATTCAGGTTTCTCAGACATCTTCGAGTGTAAAACGATTCTCCGGTGAACCGGCTAAACGATGATCAGTGCGGAAATAGAGTCCTGTGATAAGATCGCCTAAACTCCTGTGGTTAGGCTGATAATATATAGAAACGCAGTTCTTCGTCGTTCGGAAGATCTCGATTCGCTTCGTAGTAAACTGTGTAGTTTCTGGAAAAACTGTTAGTCCAGCAACTATTCTTCTCTAGTGCTGCCGACAGCTGAGTAACTCTTCCCGTATTGGTTTCTAGACGACGGGGCACATCGTTAAATGATCGTTTGCCGCGTGTGTGGAGGGGCTGGGAATCATGCATATTGTAGAGTGTGTAAACTTCCACAGTGAAAATAAGCGTAGCCGGGCCCACAGAGTCCAATATGTTCAGATACCTGTCATAAGGTACGCTAAACCAAACAACAGAACTCGAGTACGATATAGCACATTGAATACTAAGCAACACGGCTGGCGTGCCCCCACATTTGTTACCAGCAGTCTAATGCCACCTTCTATTCATTCATTATTGCGCCATAATTCACTGATTACCTTTCTGTTTGCTACCCGGACGCATTTTACCAATGTTTTAAGTCACCGCTATGAGCTTGTTTGGCTCGCCATTCTTCTCAACTGTATACACAGCAGCACTCCTCCAAAGTAACATACAGTCATTTGAATTCAGAAGGCAGATTTCGTGGAACCAGTTCCGTGGGACCGTGCAGACTATTCCCTTATTTTGTCTTTTTTGGATTAATTAACTTAGTCTCATCAGGTGGCTGATATGATGACTGCTACCTTACATAGAGTTCGAAATTCACTTAACCCATTTTTATTCTTCGAAGTATTTTCCAGATGAACATCAACGTTAGGGTCGTAACATAATGTCTCAATCCACTACGAGTCAATAGATGCTTTCATCTACCAACTAAAATGGTTGTTTTTCCCATGCTGAGGTGACAATTTGCTAAGCGACGGCGGTAGAGCAGCTTCCCGGCTGATTCTCGTTGATAATACCCATTCTGTGCTTGCTTTTCTTTCGCGTTAAATGAGCTCGATTTTCTGCAAGTGATGTAACGTCGCCCGTGTACGCTTGACTCTTGGTTGTTGCACGCGTTTTCGAAAGCTTTTGTTTTCGAAACTTCGTCCCTGACCCCCCAAATTAGCCTTTAGTATACTGTGACTTAACAACACTTGCTTCACTACAATATCGACCGCGGTAGATACCATACACTCTAGAACGCTCTTCATTTTAGTCTAACGAGTAATGTTCTGTTACAACCAAGAGGTCCCCTTTACCGCGACTTTTCATCGCTAGTCCTACCACTAAATTCACCTACCCGGTTCTCTGGTGTTGGAGGCGGATATTATCCGTAATGAGTTGCTAAACATCCCGGTTGTTGTCTTCTAGGTGGTAATGGGGCAGTAAAAAGTCGTCACATTCTCTTCCGCACTTGGCTTCTTGTTTCTTTAGATCGCAAAGTCTGGTGTGTTCGGTGTGTGGCGCTTCACGAAATTTTGCAGATAGTTTACTAAGCATCTGCGTTAACATTACGACCGTATAAGAGCTGTTATCACCGTGCTTCCTTTCGACGCGTTAGTCACGTTCTGAAAAACCTTGTTTCATGAGTCTATTGGGGTTTGCAGGCCCCGTTCTGTCATCAAGCTGCTAACTCCAAAAGTCACTAGGGGAAGGCCTTTGTTTACATGCTGTTGTTATAAATTTTGGCAACACAGTTGCTATACCCGCTTCTGTGAATGATCGTAAATTCACATCCCTGCGGGAACAATGCCAGTTGGATTAGTTTGTCTTTCAGATCTTTCGCGGTATTGATTCACTACTGAGACTGGCAGTCAATCTCCGGTTAAACTGTTGACTTAACAGGTGTGGCTTCCACCTGTTCGATGCCTAGACGACTGCCGAATAGTCCCCAGCGGTTGTGCGTTCACGCTGTGCTGGCATAAGAACTCTGTCGGTTGATTCAATTATCTTTCCGTTTGTGTGCGTAACACCCTAATGATGTGGTCGGTGGCGTTTGTCTTTACAAGGAACGTTTCTCTTGAACTCGTAAGCATCAATGTTACTAGCTGGTTAACTGGCTCCTGCTACATTTGTGTGAAGGCTATCTGGGTATTGTCGGTCCGTACAACTTTCTGGAGAAATTCGTAAAATCACATTACGGAATGAAAATTTCAGGAATAAACTGCAGTATCATGGTCGGCCCAAAATTTAATCCAAAGTGTGGTCAGAAGTTCAATCCAGGGCCTGTCTAGGTTTCAGTAGTCTTTATGAAAGTGACTGAATTTCATCAAAACCAACCATGCTTCCAAGAAATAGTAGTGATGGCTGTCTGATTTTTGACTTCTCAACTCGTATCTGAAGCCTTGGCTCTGACTTCACTTTACATTAGCCTCTGCGTGCGTAATGTGTTTCATTTACATGTTAATGTCTACCCCAATATAAGCTCTGTGTGCGACAACGTTATCATATAATTTATCAATTGAATCATCAATTGCCGAAACGCGAACAGTGCCCCAGGTGAGCAGAATAGCTTGCGCTCGAACCGATAGTATTTTTCGACCTTGGTGCACATAGTTTTCTCACTACCTGCAGGTGTGAGTACCACCTTCTAGTATCCAGAGCCAGTGACGGACATTCTTGCAGTCTGCGTTACGCCTGATGACTTTTCTAAAATCCATGAAAATAAACGGTGTTTCCTGATTGATCTCTTCGCCGAACCACACAATTCGTGATCAGAAACAGGTTTAGGATGTGCCTGCCGCATTTCTGATAACTTAACACAGTGTTTCATGCATTCTGTGTACAGAATATTTGAAATCAGGTTTTTTGACTTGGAACATCATGATTATTAAGTCGGATATCTATCACGAGTGAAACGTAAGAAGTTTATCAGCGGACTTGAATGACCAGCCATAATTTTACTCAGTATACCACATTCTGAGCGCCCCTCACATTGAGTCAAAGGTTGACACTCAGACAAAGGGTATAAATGGTATATAGTTCAGAGGACGCATCTGTCTTGGGATCTGTATTTGGTAGATCAAACTTTAACACGTACCGTTAAGCATTAATTCCAAGCGCATTTGCCTAAATGTGTAGATATATCGACTCACCCGGAAGTAAAACCACATTCACCAACTACGAAGACTCACTAAACAAATTGTATTCGATGTCATCTTCAAATGAAGTATAACAAAATATAATCTTTATAAAACCGAATATTGGCCAGTTTCTAGTACGATGTGAGTGTATTTTTCTTCCAGAAATATAGATGTAGAACTAGTGGCATGAAGTCAACGATCACAGTAACGGTGTGGCTTGACTACTTCATTGCTTTGATAGCAGGCTTGTGTTCTAGGCTCGTAGTTTCGCAACCGGATTCGGATGACTTTTGCACCTGACGAACTGTGATAGTTCAGGTCTCTGATGTGATAAGTGTAACGCGGTAAATCTGAGAGGTTGAAAAACAAAACCTTGGTCATAATAGGATTGTTTAAAACAACGGAGATGTCATATTTAAAAAAATCTGTCTTATATGCCATTTTTTAAACGTACCGTTACAAAAATACCCTCACATGATGTGATGGAAAGCATACAGTGCTACTACAACAGTTAAATACATAAGTTTCATGTGCTAACAACTCCTGCGTTTCTTCTGTGACAAGGTACTTTATCAGACTTGTACCATTTAGGCATCTGTGGTCACGCCGTGGGAGTGAAGGGCATTGACAGCTTGGACGAAGATGGCCATTCGCTATTCTACCCAGGCAATATTCGAGACGAGATTATGACCTCCGGATCATTCATAAATTCTTCTCATAGAGTAAGTGCATTGTTTAGAGAAAGCTGGTGTCGCGTGTTAAATGGGTCGGTTGCCCACGCGTATCAACCCCTATCGACAAATGCGACCGGTGACATGTATCTCTAGTTCTGAACCGCCTAGATGATAGTACTGGTGTAAATTCTGACACTGAACAACCCAGCTGGGTTGTCATTGACATGAATCTTGTTTTGTTGGTCGTAGAATATCGTCTTTGTTTCTGTATCGTTTTCGTATGCTAAAACTATATGTCCACAATCGAGTTTACTAGGTTTGCCAGGAGAAATCATTCTAATTTGCATAAATTTGTTATATCTGGCGTTAAAATTAGCTGAAAGTCGCAATAAGTCTTCTTACTTGGACATTACACTTGATCACAATGGTTATAACAGTCAAACTTAGAATATATGATTCGCTTAATGGGCAAAGAGATATGCAGCGATTACCAAACTATTGTGAAAGCATGTGTAAAAAGTTAAATAACAAAGGAACTATGTTGTTTCAAAGACGGTTAGAGACAATACACGAACAAAATTATTTCGTCACATCATCGTTGTAAGCTTAAACTTAGGCGAATGTTAACTTGATCATGCTATTTACTGCACACAATCATATGTAAATAACTGCCAATATAAACGTGTGAGCTTAAAGAGTGATCTATTTCATGGTGGTCTGATGTGAAAAAATTCACTTGCTGACCACACATTTGAGAAAAAGGAAAGTTTTCTGGAAAAAACGGTTGTGACTACCCTTTCTCTCCACCTGCCAATTGCTTTTGGGTATTATGACATCTGAACGTCTCTCACTAAAGCATTTTGAGAGTCATGTTGAATCAGCCCTTCATAGTAGCTAACGTCCTTTTGTGTAAATTACATAAAATTGTTGTATTTACGAGTAGTAAGACTTTCAAAGACGCATATTATGTTATTATCAAAGGCAAGTTGTACAACCCTGCCGGGTGTTTTAACATGAGAGGTTTTCAAATGTGTTGAGTCGGGGATTACAAGTGATCTTATTTAGCTGTCCAAAAGGTTTGCTTTTGCAGTAAGTAGATGCCTAAACAGATCAGACATAAAATAATGTTGTTTTCATTCTTTCAGTCTGATTATTAAATTCGTTTCCCTAATAATGTTTGCTTGTCTAGCGAACAGAATATTAGGGACTATTACAAGCTCTGCTACTATTAGTGTCACTTCAAACGAAGTCTAAGTGATGATATAAAATAACACAAAAATGGTTGTAGGGTTATTTTGTGGGGGATTATCGATTCTTTAGGACAACTTTTCTGGCGACACATAAAAACGTGAAAATTAGAATGATTTTTTACACTGTATACCTTAGGTGAATCTCCTTGAATATTGCTGTATTTACAATAATGAGTTTATACTTAATGAGTTGTAGTGGGTATTGCAAAACGATTTTTGAAGTATCAGTAGGTCTACAATACAACTGCTGTAAACGGTTAACAAGGTGATTAGCCAAAGATGAGCAAACCTTTCTGTATGCAAGATGAATGCGTACAGTTGGCGATGAGTGCGTGAACCATAGTGTTTAGAACATTAGTTGTACGACGCTTTCGTTAGTTTGTAGTAAGCTGCAAATCGGAATGTCATTATGCGGTGACTGACTGATGATGTTCGTTCTTGTTTACATTTTAACATACTGAGATTAATAATTCCATGCACAGAAACTACTATCTGTTACATAGACAGAATGTGCAAATAACTCTTGCTCCCGTAAACGTAATCGGCTTAACAGACGAACACACACAAGTATCAGTTCGGATCGTTGTAGTCGTGTTTCAAACCTGGATGCTGAAAGTCACTCACGATTGTACACCAAAACCAGAGAGGTTGCATAGAATGTACTTTCCATGATTACTGTAAACAGTTTTTAGCAGTGCTGGGATAATAAACTCTGTGATGTAATTGTAAGTAGACTGTGATATAGGAACCTGCGGACCGAATCACGACAAAAGATTTTTGGCTTCAGAATGCCATATCTCATAACTAATAGATAACCACTTGTCTTGAACACCGTTTTCATCAATTACCTATCTTCAGACAAGACCCGTTCTTGGTAGGTTTTTTGCCAACGTCAGTCAGGGTTTGCAAAGAAGACGCTTGTACATGAACATGCGAGACGTTGAAACTTTTCATACCCCCATATCGGTCTGTTTTGTAGGTGGGCCGACGTTCTCCATCATAAAATATTCACAGATACTATGGGATCATTAAAGCATGCTGAATGTTGGGAGCTCACATTTATTCTGCGTATGGTTTTTGAAGACTTTGGCAACTGCTTGTGGAAACCAGCCTGGTGTGTGCAGTTACATTATCTGGATCATTTCGAACAGTTGGAGCTAGTGCGTATAAGGCAGAACCGCATTATTGCACTTTGGTTCACTGTAATAACAACATCCTTGTATAGCCATTTACGAGTAAGCGTTTTACGATTCAACTTGTATGGCAAAACATGCACCGTCTTGTGCAAGATATAAGTATATATATGAAGCTAAATAAAGTTGCTTGTTGTCTTGTGTGAATTTGAATCACTGGTCGAGAATTAGGTTCAGATTTATGATAGGCGAGAAGTAGAAACCACCACACAATAACTGTCACAATCTGCCAGTTTTGTCATTGTGATTGCCTTTCTGACACGGCAACATTATTGAATCGGACTGCTATTCAGGTGGAAGTCAAAATGACTTTGAAACTTTCTGTGGTGTACATTAAAAAGTTTGTCAACTGACTGCCATACTAAGTAATTTGAAACACCCCCATTTAGGTTTGTTAACAATGAGTTTCTTTTTACTGCCTCGCCGTCGGAAATACTAGATTTTGCTCACCATCTCTCATATGTCATAAAATTCGTCACCGAACAGCTCCTCGTGGAAGTTTAGATAAATTCAGTTACTATCGAATTCTAAAGGCTAGTGGTACATTGAACCCACTAACTTATCGCGGAAGCGACCAATCATGACTCACTCTACTATTTTCCATGAGGCCGAGTAACCACCGTTAAGCCTGACTAGGACAAACACACTATGTGGCCTACATAGAGAAAGTCTAGAATACTGGCTGTTTGAGGTGGGATTAAATTCATTACTATTTACATACGGACGGAAGAGGACGGCGGTTTGTTTTAAGATACAAAAGTGTTGTAACTAGAAGTTGGACTCAAGGGGATATCTGATATTCACAAGAAGTAGGCTGGTAAGAAAACTGTCATTATGACTTGTAATTGCTCGAGACAATAAACAGTTCCGCACTGGCTCTCGCTCATGTAGTAATGGTACGGTTAGCCTGTGTAGTCAAAGCAGTGTTACAGTAAATGTGCAAACGGACAAAAGAAAACTGAAAAGTGAGGTATGAAAAAACGGTTCTCATCTGAACCTGGCGTATGCATATCCAAATTGAAATCGGGTATAAAGTCACCGCCTATGTGGCAAATACCACCATATCGAAATGTTTCCGTTCACTCTCATAAGTTCACTAGTCATTAATATAGCAGCTGTCAAAACTCATCATAACGCCGCTGCTGACATTTTGTAAATTGATCATGTTGTAGTTGAACATGCCGGATGGAGACACAACTGAAATTCTCTAATATTTTCCAGCAGTTATTTAAGATGAACTCGTAAGCTGAATTCATCCAGGGTGCATATTGGATATTCTACAAATGGGTCACATGTCCAAAAGCACCCAGCTTTTAGCACTCCCGACCCGCTTTTGTTATTTACAGATCATACTGTACTTCAAGAAGTAACTCTGCTTGAAGTGGCCGCTCCTGAAGGATTGTAAACATTCGGGCCTCCAAGGCTGTTGAATTCGGTAGGACTTAAGACCTAGTGAATTATTAACCAGTGAACTTGACAAAAGTTGACAAAGTCGTCCCAGCTCGACACATATTTCTCGTTTGCATGTAATCACGCTTTGATAACTCGGAGGGAATGGCGGTACTTGGAAAAAGTTGTGGAACACCTCAAACCATACAAGAAATTGTTTCTTTAACAAATGTAACCTCAGTTTCAAGGGGTGATATCCTTTGTCCCATAACGTCTACAGTTAATAACCACGACAGGAGGAACTTTCTTAAACCGTTCAGTTAAAAATAACGACTTTTGATATGACACACTCTGTAACAGAGTATGACGTTTCTCACTGCCTACATGCAAATAAGAATCAATAAAGATTGCCTAGTCAGTACAGTTTTTGTCTGTCCCAGACCTATCTAAAACAGCGCGATTTCAATATGATGCTAGCCTGACCCCTACGGCTTCTATAAGGACGTGATCAATCTGAGGATCCTGTATATCCAAGAAGTCTGGTCAACAACGTTTGACCCTTATCAGAACGAATGGTAGCACCAGGAGTGGGAAGGAATGAAGATATTGGAGGTGGGTACCTAAAGCAAGAAATATGCTTCAATCGTATTGCACTCGATATGAAACGAATTGACAACCTACGACGCACACATGTATTGAGCTCCATTTTATTTCAAGCTGACTGGGAGTGATCGCATATGAAGGCCTGATAACATGTAGTAAAGGCATTTTGTCAACTTGACAAAGATGTGTATTACCGCGGCTGACAACGGCGAGTGAACAGGGTTTCTGCTTAGAAAAGTTAGGTCCTTCAGAGTCAAATACAATGAAGCGGAAGTACTCAAAGACTCATAATCTAAAGACCAAATCGATGCATCTGAAAACAAGCGCTGATCCAACTTGAAAGCTATCAAACATCTACATTTTGATCAGTGTGCTATTGCTTTTTTGTTGGCTTGGTTAAAAAGCAGTTTAGTCGTTAACTATTTAGAGAATAGAGGACAATAGAAATGTTTGTTGCCAGTGGAATGACAGAGATTTCTAGAGAGGCACGCCTGGTGAAGATAACCTTCTAAACACACTAACTGAAATCTAACGCCGCACAAAGGGGAATAGTATAGCAAGCTTCAGTGAACGCGGATTTGTCGTATTAAACTAGAACTGAGATAACTCCAGTAAGGACCATTTGACGAGTCCCAATTAGATGACCTTCATTAGGAAATACTGCTGTTCAATTAAATATGTTGCATACTGAAGAAGGTAATCAATCGTTTCTGACAAAACAAACAGGATTCCACACCTCTCTGCACAAACCTAGTGTGCAAGATTAAAAGCAACTTGATAATGTACAGTTCAGAAACAAAAATAGACAGGAATCATCATCATTTTTCGGCCCCCGCGAACCTGTTTGTTATCGTCCTTAACCATGTGGCGTTCAGATAACTGCAGCCAAATAAGAAGGTTTTTTCTAACGGTTCATTCTGTAGAGCATCTGTAAGTACAGTGTTTACAAACGTGGCTTTCTGCTATGAATCTGCAAATCGCTTGTTTGCCACTGATCGTCAGGTACTTCGCAAATGCTGACACTTCATTTTTCCAACAATGTTCATTCCGGGAAGTTAATTCTTACATTTCTCCGAATTTCCAAGGTCAACATCAGGATTACTTGTTTCGCGAAAGTTATTCGGACAGTCGCTGACAAGCAGTTAAACACTGCTGAAACTAAGATTTACGTCTTCAGTATGCTCCGTAACGTTCAAAACGCAATAGTTTTTGTTGGTTCATTTTGAATTCCGGACATGTAAGACAGGTTATTCCAGATAGATGTTAATGGCACGAAAATGGTGTTCATCTGTGGTGACCCTGTCTGGAAAAAAAATGACCGGGTAGCATATTATTTGTAAATTTCATACAAAGGATTAACAGTAAGTAAAACTGAGGAATTTTTTCAAGGCGTGAAGGAATTAACAGAAGTTAGTTATTATGTGCACACCTAGTGAAATTATGCCATCTATGTTCAAGGTCTAGCATAAAATGTATGGTTTAAATTTACCCATGTCAGTAGTTGATTTCATCGGTAACTTGATATGACCATTGCGCACGTGGGTACAAAAGGCCCAGCCACGTTAACAACGCACTCCACTGAACACTTGCTGCAACAGCCGCGATCTTACTATGGTTCTAACAGAGTTGTGCATTGCATGCCGATTTTGCCCACCAGAGCTTACTAGCGTACACTGACTTGATGTGTTTGTGGAGTAGATTCGTTGCACTGATGTTGCACGTCGTTACATACTATCTGTCCGTAGTAATTAGTCATATTTTCGAAGGTGGAAACGTCTAGAGAGTCTGACAACACGACGGCATCACAGATCCTCTCGGAACAGATAACAGTGATTTGGCGCTTCTATCGAACTATTCCCTTTCGAAATGGTATGACAAAAATAGGTTTCGATTGTTTTTCTGAATTTCGAAATGTGTCATGGGAAATAGCCTCACAATCAATGACCTCATTGACAACGAGTGACCCAAAAGTGGTCAGCAGGATCTACTTAATTGACTAATGGCGACCCGGAAGTTCGCTTTGTGACGCGCATCTCGGGTTGTGTGTGGCTAATGATTGTGACTGAGCTGTGGCCACCAGAGTTACAAGCAACGAAAAAATATTTCGTCAGAATAAAAGCTAGGGTTTAGTAACAGGACAGTAATCGATCGCGTGGTCGCCAAAGTACACTGTCGGTTTGAATTAAGACTGATGGACTAAGCTCTAGCGTTTGTTAGTGAAGTTTCTCAAATTCTCTCTTGCTACCCATTCGTAAGGCATGAGCAATAAAACTTGGGTTCTGACGACAATATTTTAAACAAATTACCTTTGCGCACGACGCTGGTTAGACCGTGAACGTAAATTTCCCGATGTCCAATGAATATTTATTGAGGTTTGATATCTTTGATTCCTCATATAGGGCTTATCTATGTTGACTGGGAAGCGATCTCGCGCGCTTATATTACAAAACCGTGACGCTCGTCTTCAACTAGTTTTACTGCAACTTACCGTTAGCTAACATTCTGTTAATTGTGCGGTAGATAACCGAATGTATCGTCTGATAGATAGTACGCCAGAACCAATGTGGAATGAACGAACGGTATCGGAATACATTTTCGGAGATTTGCTGGGTTAAATACACTTTCCTACAACTTCGGTTAATAAGTTCGTCTCGGCAAGCTTGAGATTAACATGTGCGTTGATGATCATTGAGTGCTTAGAATCTTACAACTGTCACACTTTTCGTGCTTGAACAAAAGTGACGATAAACAGTTGTCCTGATATTTTTTTCGTGTAAACAATCACGAATATTTTAGCAAATACTGTCATGAAGTAAACTCTAAACTTGTGAGGTCAACAGCAATCAGTAAATCATTATTTTTATTTCATGGATTCTGCATTTTATTTTGAGACATGATTTGATAGAGGGTGTTCTGCTGTACTGGTCTGATAAACCATGTTACCTTTAGCTCCCAACCGCATGTAATGAGATGTTTTTGTAAGTTGTACATCATTCGGAATCGACCGTAGCTATCATATTCTCAGAAATTTTCTGGTCAGCATTTCTCCAAAACAGTGCAATAAACTGGAGTTTCACTGCCGGTAGAGCTCATCAGTAGCATACTTCTTCGTCAAGATCAAGATTATAACTCCGAATAAGTCTTTATTCATCAATCTTGTGGATCTGAATACCACTCGTTCCATAAAAGACATGACCGGCTTATCATATACGTACGGTCAGCCCGACCGACTGAATCAGGTTGACAAAACACGGTTGACTTAGTAGTGAAGGATAAGCACAGTTGTGCAATGGGAAATTTATGACAAAAGCTTTGTCCACCTCGTCAGTGTATTAATGTCTTATTCAGACACCTCAGTTTACTTTGTTTTTCTTGAGCTCTCAGTTCCTAACTTTGTATTGTGGAATATACTTTGAGCAAAATGTCCACTGACATGAGACGCTTGTAGTTAATGTTAATCTCTGCTTATAGCATAATGTCTCTAGCACACATAGCTGAATGTGGTTCACAAAACGGAAGGTCTCCGCTTTTGTTCCCTTGGTTGAACCTTATGTTACTGGTTGTACAACAAAGTGTATGCGCCGTTGAGACGGTCAGTTTGAAGTTTCGTCTGTTCATAGGTTGAACTATCTACATTCCGTTTTGCTCAGTTTTGTCTTACTCATCCGCCATTCACAGTTAGAAGTTAACATCTACGTAACCGTGTTCTACATATTGCCTACCTCAAAAGCATTCCCCACATTTCGAAACTCGTAATTGATCCTGTCAGTGAAGTTCTTTTTTAATCGCCCACAAATATTTTATTAGACACCAATGCTAGCATGTTGTTATGATATCGAGTTTTTTCTTGTTTCTGCTGAACACAAACGGTGGCTTGTATGCGTAATATATTGAAAAAGGTTATCTAACTGTTCGATAGGGTGTCGATTGTTCAGATAAATGTGAGCTTTAGATAGCTTGTTCCAATAAATTTGGCGCATTCAATTACAAAGGAATTTTTCATCTTTAACCTCTAGTCTTTGGATGAATCTCGTTGCGTAGAAGCTAATGATATCAGCATGCTGAAAGGTTGTTCCACACATGCGGCGGTGTTACTGTTTCCGTTAGGCCGTTTAGCATCAAGTTAACAAGGATCGTAAGTTTAAATGTGATTTGTCCCAGAGACACCAAAACAAGAATTTGTGCGTTCTTTTTCTGAAATCCGACAGACTTATTGGGTTCGATTGGTAACTGTGGCTACTTCACGTGGTCAGTGACGATGACAGTGACCCTACATTTACAGTTGGCATAACTAATAAATATATTTTCAAGATTCATCCTACATTTAACAAACAGATTTTCCATATTTAAGCGTAATCTGTATAGAAACCTAGTCCTGTGTCCCAGTAAACCATTCGGATTTGCGATCTTTATTTGACGTTTGTTTAAGTGAGTTAATTATTGTGGCGAACTAATTTGATAACCCATTTCTATTCGTGGAACCACACCTTGAATTAGTCTGCTTTTTTCGCCTGAGTGCAAGCCCCATTCTTTGGATTGATGAGTTAAAAATTGCAAGTGTTTGGTTTTAGCCACCTTAAAATTAGACTTGCCGGGAAACTGATCGATGCTTTCTTGTTTACGAAACATAGTCAAAATCCATTCTACTAAAAGCCAAGTAACAGCGCTTAACTTCAGAGACTGTCACAAAACATCTAAACAAATTTGAAAGCATTCCGGTTGTATCTGAGTGTGTGGTACTCTACGCAAGTGGGTGACCCTGACCACCGATGCCTCTGTAAGAGTCAACAATACTACGTTTTCCATAAATGCAGTCAGAAGTCTATTAAGTAACAACTAACACACTATGGTCAAATCGCATACACGATCATCTAACACAGTCAATCCTAGGTCCAAAAAAGGATAACCGTGTTTTGTTGTATTTAGTGAACAACATACCGTTATTTAATATGAAAAGAACTTTAAGCAATCGGAAGCGTTTTTCTCTCTGTCTTTAACTGTGGCTGGTGTGACTTGACACAAGGAGACAACTTTGGAGTGAAATTATGGTGAGAACCAACTTTAGGCATTTTAGAAAGCGGATTTTCGGCACTGACACATTCGCATCATCAGAAGACGGAATATTTAACACAATCATTAATTTGGTTTCACCAACACTTCGAACGTAATATTGTTGGGATTTTTGAAAACTGCTAAATAAGGAATCAACGGTTATTTATTTATGCGGGCACGTGCAAATGTATAGTCGAAATGAGACCTGGTTTAGCATGGTAATATACATTTATAAAGGACAGAATGTAGAGGATGATTATAATCAAGGAACATTTTGGAGGCTAGCGAGTTGCATCATTTAGATTGTCAAACCGGAACTGAGTCAATTAGCCTCTGGTATGAGTTGCTGCTACACCTAGACATAGATATGAAAAAAATGCTAAATCTTTAGCCAGCATACCGGGAGGAATAACCGGAGAGTGACATGGTCAGATACATTAAAGTTCAACCTATACTAACACATACGGCAAACACGGCTACATTTGAATCAATAGGGCCGTGAACAGGCAGTGTGTTTAAAACCAAACTTATCAAACGATGGGACTGTCCGCGACATGCGCTACAATTCAGTATGTGTGACACTGATCTCTCTACCAGCCGAGTTGGCACTTACATTGTGAAGCTTACCTCGTTTGTCCTAATAACCATAGCATATTAGTTTGGATCATTTGTTCGGCGGATTATCAGTGCTTTAAATTCCATTCTTATCATTCCACTTGCACGGAAAATACTTTAAATGTTTGGCGTTACCTGGAAACTTACCAAAAAATACTGGTGGGTCATTAGACGTACAGTGAGTAACACCAAAAAAACAATAGATTTCTATCATTCAACGAAAATACTCTGATCAGTCAACTAGCCAGCAGATTTTAAGACGCCAGTGAGATTTACAACCAGGAATGTGGTGATCCAAGCGAACTACTATAATGAGAATGAAAAATTAGTTAAAAATATATAGCGAGTAAAACTAAGACGGTTCTGTAGACCTGTTGTGGATATCTGAACTATGCAAAGAAACAATCTACTGCCTGAGGTATTAAAGATCATGATACATCATTAGAATGAACTACTGGTCCAACGATATTGGATTCTCAATAGTATGATTTCTAATTATTCAAAAAGGTTACCGCGTTGAAAACATGTATTATGAGGTCTACACCGAAATCGATACTCTGTGATCGGACAAAATGAGTCCGAACGCATTTCAGACAGTCAAACATTTGAGTTACCCAGCTGACCTGTTACCTACGCTGCCATTAGTCTTACGAACACGGCGTGTGGCTGAGTAAAATATATTCGTCAACGTTACTCATAAAACAAATTGCAGTAAGCAGTATGTGTTTATTTTGAGCACTTATATGCAAACCCCACTTAGTCTGAGACAAAAACAGCACGGTCCGATTGCAAATGAGTTAGCATCAACAGAAATCACTTTATTTGTTAATACGTATAATGTCACTATGATCTTGAGAATGACAGAAATTTTGTACAATTCGTGTGTTATGTAAACAACTACACTTTTTTTCGAGCTCTACTTAGTTTGAGATGACTGGCATGAACAACTTACGAATGAGACAGTAAATAAAAACACTGCTTCGGTCTGCTTCAGTACAACAACTGCATACAACTGCATAGAACTGGCATTTTACTGATTACCAGGTTCATCAGACATTCCTAACATTCTGTACTGTAAGTACGTTTAGGATTAAATGTCGGGTTGTTATATCACATTCCATGAAGTTTGTGCCTTTCATTGTTCACAAGTTAACCGTATGCTATAACCGGATTATTTCATTTGACAGTTCAAGTACAGTAATCGTCAAATCTCCTTCCATTACGTTACGGCCCCAATGATGTATATCATGGACTTTTGTCTCTATCACCTCAAACCTCTGGGAAATGTGATATGAAACGGTATATATTGTTAACCACAGTCTTCAGTCGAATCAATATGTCACTGTGAAATGTGTCATCGATTTAGAAACAAAATGTCAATTAATTTACAAAATTCTTGAATCGATAAAAATTAGTCATTTTTGCCATTATTATATTATCTGCGTGGTACTTATACCACGCTTACATAGTATGTTTACACTTCATCAGCTTTATTGTCCAATCATTTTACACGATTATTTTTCGCACTTATTTTCGTGATATTCAGTTTAAATTCTTCAGTACCTATCCATTTAATTGAATATGACAAATACATGCATAAAAGAGAAATATATGAATGTGGCGAGTAACTTGTCAGCTTTCCTGCCAAAGAAAGTTTGTTTAACCAACTCTTTCATTCTCGGAAATGTCAGAAATTACCAGATTGGACGGTAGAAATTGTTGTCGTTCATGCATCACAAAGTCTTAACGCAACAACTCGTAAGCTTTCGCAAATGTTCCTAGTGGAATGATTGTGATCAGATGGTCGGAAAAGTATTAAAGTTAATTACAGCTGCGTCGTTTTGAGAGGCAAATTATAGATAACCCACTACTGTTGAATTTTTCATTAACGAGAAAACTTGCTAGATTTTAGGTCAAAAGCTTCATGCCCTATCGTATCATGCAATTTGTATGTTCGTGTCTTCAAACATTTTATTTGATGCACGTGAAAGATGTATACACAGCTCACTGGGGAGTGTGTGCAACAATCCTACCTAATCAAACGGTGATCCCCTGTCGCGTGATAATAGCAGATGTATATCCTAATTCATTGTAGACGACTGCAAGGCAATGAATCGCCATTGGCTAACAAGTGAACATATGCCATTTATATTTCATTTAAAACTCAACAAAGAAGTTGAGTATGTTCTAGCTCGTACACATCAAAATAAACCAATGCTAACCTGAATGGTAAACGACAGATGTACGGAGTGACGCTTAATCGTACCGTGTCTATCACTTTAAACTAACTTGGTATGCACAAACGTTTAAACGGTCTAACTGACAGTTCAACGCGTAGTTATGGTTGAAACTAAGTAGAATGCACAAGTGAACGCATAAATGCAGAAAAGTCGTCTTCTATTGACTCTTACTTGATTTAAAACTTAAACGAAATGATATCCTTTTGAATTAGTTACAATTAAATCGTGTCTATTCCGATGGTCGACACTTCGTTTATCAATCCGGAAACTGTTGAAACTTAGAGAACTACAGTGTTCGCAACATTTCTGCCTTATCTGTGGGCCTTTACTTGGCGACCTGAATCAGGAAAATTGCGCATACTAGCTTTGTAGGCTGTCGTTTCTAAATGGCTTGTGATGATGTCCCCAGCATGCTGTGTGCAATATGACTGTTAAAACAATAAATGATTTCGTATGTCACTTGAAGTAACTCTGCGAAATCTAAGCGCAATTATGGATGAACACATCATTGTGTGTATATGTACGTCCATTGAGATTTACTGGGTACGGCGTAGGTGACAGCAATATGGCAAGACTTAACACGTGTTCCCTCTGGGATACCTTTAACAGGCCACGTCAATCTGCTACCATCCGATCGGTTCACCAGAATGATTTTCTCTACGAGTAACAGTTTCTGTCAATAGACAACATTCCTGGTTGCGGAGGCAAACGTTTGGCAAAATCGAGTTGGCAAAGTGAATTTACTGTTGACTGAAGATGACATGTGTAGCAATGGTTGCAAAGTTCTGAGCATCAACAGGAGGCACTGAACCTGACCTTACGGGTCAAAAATACATAATTCCAGCTGACCAATAACCTGTTTGTTGTCAGAGGCTTGACAACTTTTGCATCTAACTGGTTGCATACAATCGAATCACCATATAGCACAATTTTTGCTTCAAGTGGAATAAATTTCTCTGTATCGTACTGAAAGCCAGTCTGATTATGTGTTGGTTATTCATCCATCCAGCGTTTTCCGGTGTATTACTTCTGTTTGAAGTGAAAGCAGTCGACAGCCAATCTACGTACTCTTCCTCTTGACGCGGGCCAACACTTTATTTGGATGCAACAATTTGTTACATTAAACCTTCAGTTTTAATATCGAATTAACAATCTTATACACTTTCAGTAATTCATCCCCTCAACTAGTTAGTGACCAAACCGTGCAAAATAGCGCATATACAATTTCTTTCTTTGTTGGATTTTGAGTCGAATAATGGTTACTGGCTGGGATTGACAGACTTTCTCGTACACTTCTATGTTTGGCTTGCCATCAGCCTCTCTGGCTATTTTGCAATTCAATGAATCCAGTTCCTGGTTAGCCGAACCATCAGAATCATCATCATCGTCAAACACAACAATACATCAGTCGTTTACACTTATGCCTAACGGACATACACCCATGGAAAAAAAACCTGTACAGAAAGATAAATGGAAAAGAGAGACGGGGACGAGAAGAGACCTAACTTCTAGAAAAACAATGGCTACGTCTTTATTCAAACAGTCAACTTCAAGGTGCCTATACCTTACAAACAAGCAACCAATTTGTTACGGGAAGTAGATCGTCACCAGCAAGACAGCTTCCTTAACACGTTCACTGCCCCGCGTCATTAAGTGCACTCACTTCACAGACAACGCGGACAAACAACGACAACATTCACGCCACTGAGCTCGGTTAGCCGCCATCTTAAGT
>LUCH01000064.1:278193-312488 GCA_013368495.1 Paragonimus heterotremus
AAAAAAAAAAAAAAAATTTTTTGAGAAGGGAAAAAAACCCCCCCCCCAGGGGCGCTGTTTAGCCCCCCATTTTAAGTCATTGACTCTGCGAAGCGCGACGGCCTCAACCCGGAAAACGAACCCGATCTATAGTGATTAACCCCATCGGGAACGATTTCATTTACCTACGCCAGGTCATCAACTGCCTACCTCGCACTTTACGCCAGTCAGCCGCAGCGTCGGCAAACAGTGTTCGGTGTGGCAAACGATTAGCTAGCACCCTTAGTATATGACCTAACCATCTAAGTCTGTGCAAATGTAGTGACTGAATAGAGCAACTCGTTTGGCAATCAGTGTCAAACACCTGCTTCCTAACCTCCTCGTTGCTTACTCGCTGGTGTCACCGATACGAGCGACTGAACACAAACACCGCTGGTCGAATACCTGAAGACGGTTCACATCTTTTGCTCTAAGCGCTGCTCTGAATTAACACAACCTTCACCGTCTGCTTGTATACGCGGCCCTTGTAGATCACAGATAGCTCTGTTACAAGCGGTGCTCCCGATTAGTAAACATAACCCTAGTCTTAGAGATACATGCTTCTGTTGCAATTCCTCAACTTCCGCCGTCCCGCGCTTCTGTTTCATTTCCAATACTTTCACCGTCCCGTCTCAAATACACAAATCGGTCAACAACTTCCATGACTTCATTATCTAACATTAAATCTACGTAATAATAGCAACCTTGCAGAAGCACTTTGCATTCTGAGGCTATAGATTGCATTCCGGAGTATTTAACAGAACGCGAAGTAGTCTTAAAGCAAGAGTGTACGGCGTTAACATGCTCCAAAACTAACTTATTTATCGTTCTATCACTCAACTGGTAGAGGTGATCTGCAACCGTTATCGAGATCTGGAAGATTTTTTCGTGACAGTGAGTTATCAGTCAAGTTAATTGAAGCGTATCTGACAGTCTGTCCTAGTCTAAACATTAATCAAATACGAATTGTCGGTAGCAGCTGGGTTGTATCACTATCTGTGTGCAAAAACTAGTTTAATCAAACCTTTCCGAAACTACGCCGGTGGGTTTACAAGCACCTTGTTAGTGTAAATGACAGTGAACCATATATCATATTCAAGCATACTGCACCACGAATTATGCTGCTTTTCAATGGCTTCTTGTCGCAGATACAGCTTGACGGGTTTGATGCAGCCAATGTTTATGCTAAAGCAGCTGGCAATTTTGCATACATACAACCTGCAGTGTAGTAGTAGTAGTCGCCGTTATCATTACGTGAGGATGGCGGGGAGTCAGTCCCCGATTGAAGTAGCCATACATCCACAAGGCTGAACGAACAGCAGCAACACACAGACCGATTAGCACCGACATTTCACTTAACATAAGACAGTGTGGTCACGTTTATACCGGTGTGTCGATCGAAGTAGAATATATCAGGGGCAGCCGGACTGCAAGTGTGAAGGGTATGGTGACTCGAACAGGTGCATTGTGTGTGTGCATGTCCGTGCTAGAATGCACCCCCATCAATCGTGCGAACAGATTATGGACAGTGCCTAACTAACCACACAAGTCGGGTAGGGTCCCTTGTCCCTTACGTTAGATTTATAGAACGGATTTTGCACTGTGGCTGTGTGCAAGTAGAATGGAACGACCGTTTGTTTAGGTATCGCAAATGGTTTGCATAAAGCCGAATGCATTCAAAACAACATTTCTCCAGGTAAACCGTGCAGGAAAGATTCCCAAATCTAGTCAAATATTCAGTCACATTGTTATGATTGTTTGCCTCGCAATGAACCGTAGTTAAGTGATAAACAGAGAAAAATAATAAACCTCAGTTTTCTTCAACCAAACGAGGAAAATTAGGCAGGACAAATATTTAGAGTAATTCACCGTTCAACGAGCATACGTGCGTTTATTGTTCTGGTATCGTGGAAATGAACAAGTAAGTATTAATAGCAAGCCAAAGAAACTCATCGGATAACGGTAGAAATCAGGTAAACAAGACTTCCAGAACTGAACATTCATGTGAGTTGAAGTATCTATCCTCTCATCCAGATGCGAATGTTTGGTACATCTGGTGCCGTTAAATACCGCTGACCAGATATCCCGTTTGAAATAATAGGAGGCCGATTGTTCTGTGAATAAGCCTGATTGGTCTCATTAACTCGAAGGTCTGAATACTTGACTCTCAATTGATGAGATATAATCTATAAGGGTTCCAGGTCAACCTAGAAAGATTGGTTCTTGGTGGATCGAACACGTGTTTGCAACCCCAAATGCGACCCTGTAATGCATATTTGACGATCTATATAACTGCTGAACGGATAGCAGGCAACATAAAATAATGATGCGCACTTATATCACAAGCCTTCAAGACTGGTTTCTCAAATTAATCACTGTGATATTTTAGCCTACGGACGAAGGTGTATCGAAAATGTGTATCTGTGAAACCTTAACTTGCACGCAGGTACCTGAAACCTGCATCAGTTGACAGACTGTTTACTACACAGGAATGAAAGTGTTCTCAGAAAACAATGCAATCATTCCGCTTTCCTGAGTTTCCCGTCTTCTGCGTCGAACATTCAACTGATCCAATCTTTGTAGGTTCGGTCGACAAGCTGTTGGATAGTTCTGATATGATGACAAAAAACATCTGCTTTTAAACACTCCGCCCAACCAACTCTAACTTATGAAATGTTGGACCATAATCAACATGGTCTTTGTATGTTAGGTAGCAGGTGATACCCATTTTCTCTGTAAGATTCAAGGTGTTCTCAGTAGTCAAAATTCCCAATTTTGTGTACGCCATTAAAATCTTAACTCATGTAGATGTCATCTCCAAATATGCGGACATAACGAACTTTTCACAACATGCGTTGCATTCACAATGATCGCCGGTGAGAATACAACAAATGACCAATTTATCAATTAATGGTCATCAAGCGGTAACCGCGTCACTCACGTAACTTGAATATAACGCACAAGCAGAAGTGGTTAACCATTCCTATACGACAACTCAACCGTTCCTAACACGTGATTAGTTACGTAGTGGTGAGCGCGATTGCCGAAGTTCAACTTCTGGACTCAACTGCGGTATGAAATACTTATAAGTTTCATCAAGAGATTTGGTCATGTTCAATGCGTCTTTTCCAAACAGACATCTAAAAGTCAGCTTAATACGAAAACTGCCGCCATCTTTGTTGGGATCATTTAAACTTTGACAAATTTTAAATATTATTTTGTTTCGATGTGTTTGGTTGATGCGATTATCATTACAACTCCACAAATTCATAGTAATCACTCTTCACAATTTACGCTTCTGAGGGAAACGTCAGTTAACAATCAAGTGTAATTGTGAAAGGATTCGTGGTATGTAGGGGAACGTAAAGGCACCCAGCCATGGCCTTTGTGATAAACGTGATGGTCTGGGCGCAGTAATGTGCGCAGATGAGTGTTTTTATTTGTTGTCTTGTTGAAACGTATAACTCACGTGTTGCTTTCCTCAGCAAATAACCCTTGTGTCATCCGAGTTCTTGGCTCACAACATTACAATTGATAACATTTTGATTCGTATTATGGTGTGTTTAACATGCATGTGCGCTGGTGTTCTAGGAGTGCAAGTAAAACAAGTGCATGGGTTACTCCATAGTTGTGTTACGATCATTTTGCAATTTCATTCACGAGCATTTAAAGAAAAACAGGTAACAAATACTTTCTACACTTTGGATGTATAATGAGTGTTAGTGGTTATTTTTAGAAGTAGAAGCCATGAGACCTTCTGTGATAAAATGTGCGACGAAATATTATACAACACAAACCGCCAGATTTATTTCATACACACACAGTTACCTACCATTTCTGGTCCTAACGCTTATTCACCTTATTTATGCATGAAATAATATTTATGAACATTGTGGCCTACATAGAAACAATCAATGAAAAATATGTTTCTAAACGGGTTTAATTCATTGGTTAGATGGACACGGTCTATCATATAAACAGACCATAGACAGTACGACTGATTATCAAAACTGATGTATTCATGGTGTTAGATGCCTGACAGTCAGAGTTTGTCCTGGTTCTGACATGTCCGTTTGACCAATATTGCAAAAGAAAATTCGATGAAGGAAACCTCCTAACATATCTCAACCATATTCACCTATCCCAAGATCATGGAATTTGAGTAAGAGAATGCATCTTAAATAACATGGAATGGGAAAAAGTAATCAGTTGGTTACATTTCAATAGTCTTTCACATGACACTCGATTGATGAACAAGCTTGAAGACAGACTGGTAGCCTGCTGCAGAAAATCAATTACAAACAGAAGGCAGCCGGTTGATTATTCTCGTTTAGAGACATGTGTGTGCAACAGCTCAGTTTGCCAGCTGTTTACTCTCTCATAAGTACCTGTCGCCGCCAATTCTCGAGATTGTAGAGTAGAAACAAAACTGACTATGAGAAACTTGACTCCTAAAAGAACAAAAACATGACTGACAGTACTGAGTAGAATTTTTGTTGATTTCTGCAGCAACATATGCAAAAGTCGGCTTTAATGTTATTTGATTGATTAAACTGAAGTGTTAATTTCACGCAGCTCCAATCGTCTGCACAGTTGACTAACCGTGAACTTGTTCATATACTCATCCTCATCAAAGATTGACGGTTTAATCACATTTCTGTTGTGTTATAAACCAGCATCAAGTTATATTAACATATACAACTTGGTTTTCTGTTTGCCTTTCCAAATTTTTAACTGTGTGCATCACTAGAAGCCCACAAACGAATAATTCACGTATACTGTAGGAGTGCGACCAGGGGTAACTGACTATGCTCAGTGTTGAAGCCTAACCCCTCCGTGTGGATATAAACTTCCTGCCTACAGTACTTTCAGATTTGACATCATAAAAACTTGATCGCAGCCTTGACATTCCAACAAACCTTTGGGTTGGCTCACATTAAATAGAAACGCTGGACTGGAGTTCATCTCCAATTAGAGTTCACCAACAGTGCATATTCTGGTCCGGACAAGAATTTGTAATTCGCCTCACGAGTTTATGGAACTCTAGAGTAAACTGTTTTAGACTCAAATTATGAAACATTCAAATATCCTGTTCTGTCTTAAAAACGAAGGTAGCTGGATTTCTGCTAACAACACTGTCGAACCATTCCACATTGTCTGTGCAACCAGTACCAGTCGGTTGCTGCGTTTTGCGGGAATTCTGTCCAGCAAGCTGCCATATTTCACTCTTCATAGACAAAACGATTTGAGCGTTGATTTGTCTCCGCTGCTGTGGTGTGATGTGTCTGTGAGTTCTTTTGTCATGATTTTTTCCTATTCTGCTTTGCTTCTGTACCCAATGATGAATAGTTTGGTTTTGCTATATGGACGATGTTGACTGCAATATGAACTTATGAAGGTGAACCGGAATATTAACGGCTACATCAGGTGAATTTATATTGGCGTCTCCTCTCGTGAGGTGTCTGTCGTGTAAGTATTTTATGGGTAATCTTTGAACGAATCTGAGAAAGATGTTACGGGCAAAATACTAGTTTACAAAGCTCTCAATGTGGGTCAAATCTCTAGTACTGTGGTGATTTGTTTATCGAAGCTTGATTCTAAATTCAATATAAAACATGTGTAAAGTGACTAGAATGATACAGATGTTGATGCTGTTCACCAAATTAGTACATGCACAAATGTTACAACCACAATAAGACCCAGAATCATGAAGAGGCAAAACACTTTCAGTTGAACATAAAAAACTCTTCAAAACGTGCCTGTTCTTACGACCAGTTAATCAACTCCACTAGGTTTAATTTGGAAGCGGTTGCTTAGAAGATATCCAGTTAGCCCGTTTTCAAAAGAAGCTTTAGACCTGATCTTCACTTCTGTAAGAGCTCGTCAATGTTATATATTATTGTTACGACCGACCGTGCTTTTTGGACACAACCGGATTCACCACAACGCCATTCATCTTCCACTGGACCTAACCGGGTCATTATATGCGAACCCTCGGCCACATTCATAGATGAGTAATGCTCATCCAGTGTAAGGTTCGTATGAGACACGGTGACAGTCCTATTAGATCCAAGCGGTGACTTTTTGACTATGACTTCTCTTCAAATTGAAACTAGACATTCTTGGGGCACCTTTGTTGACCACCGCATCATTGACTACGTATTAGGTAAAATAGAGTTCTCGTATCCGAACGCTCATTCACTTTTACCCCTGTAATTCACTCTGAGTGATATCCAAACAGACATCGACCAAGTCTGAAATTATTCGTCCAAAATCTAATCGGCTGTTTTAATAAAATCGGGAGATTTCGACCTCACTCAGAAATTCCAATGGAGGGGGTTTTGATTACCATTTGTTGACAGTGGCACTGTTCACTTTTTAGACGATTGAACAACCAGATTATTGTTTACAAGCAAAAGATGTGATACCTCATAGATCTGGTCTAAAATGGTATCACTGACCCAGTATTTAGCATGGTTACATTCTGAAAGCCTGGCTGTGGTTCAAAATTTTAGCCGTTGCAAGTATATGCACTTCTGTTGAGCGTTAAAATGAGCGACGATTAATTTCAAAAATTATTTCCTAACGTGACGGGCTAAAAAGTTTATCTGAACGTAAGAGTTGAAATCAATAAATTTCTCGATTACTCATCAATAAAGTATTTGACGTTTAAGTTGAGGTGAGTTCCTTTTTGTAATGCAACCTAAGACCACGACAGTTGTAGAGAATGGGTATGATGTTTGCATGAACTACGAAGTTAACAGCATGATTCACTAATCGACGGTGAGTACTACTTGTCAGACAACTCCGGGGCTAATGACTACTGATTTGCAACCTACAAAGAACTTTGATATGTTGGTTCAGATCTGCAAGACAAGCCCTGTCCTCACTACTGCGGAATATGTTCACTGAGCGCAGTCCCAATAGAGCACTGTCCTCAGATTTGTGACAGAGAGAATGTCATTGATCTGGCCAAAAATAAACAAAGCCTTAATGTTTGACACATTTCTACCACTCATATTGTCTTGGTACAACGCACCTTCACAGTTCTGTTTAGATTGACGATACCGATTCGAGAGCTCATTTTGATGAATTGCCAGTCAGTAACAGGTGAACAACAAAAACTGCTATTTCATGGACTCCTGTTTTGGTTTGTTAGACTTCAAGTTCATGATACGATTCAAGTGCAGATCAAGATTTCGAGGGTGGTAGTGAATGGTCTGAATGATGCAGTTGATTGTTTGCGATTCTCAAGTGATTTCCACTTGAGAATTGTTGGTGGCAATTAGCCTGTTTAAACTTGAATTCCAGGTTAGTAGTGAATGACCACATGGAGATTTACCGATGGAGTTCAAGTCATCTATCTAGTTCATTTAAACTTAAGAACGTTAATTAAAATGCTCAGTAACATATTACAGATGGGTTGACCAGTTTTCTCTTCAAGAATTTCTAACACCTCAGTTAATGCTTAACAGCCATTCATGATTGCATGAACTTGCAATTGTGAATAGCACGTCAGTCAGATTAACTGGTCAACAACTGTAGTAGTATCCCGCTATTCTGAAGATACTTTCGAACTATTTACAACTGCTGATCACTGCCACGATTGTTATTAACATATATTACTTTTAAGATGGGTTTCGTACAAAAACAAATTTTATCCAGTGCGTAGAAACATAACTTCAAGCAAGTTAGCTTCACTTCAATTAAAAACATTTCTTCTCACATCTAACTAAACAGTGTGAATTTCAAGGTCGAAATTCCGCCCAGAACTTCCATATACAGATCTTATATCTTCTCCACTTAACTTGTCAACAACTTTCTTGTCACACCGTGATTTATACACTGATAATGTGACAGTTTATTTAGAACCATTTGTTATCTATGTGTCACCTAGCAACCATATGAAGCATTCTACATTTGAATGATATTTGATAATGTATATTCTTAATTCGGACGACAATTATCGTGTGAAAAGTGTAGACAGTATACCTGTAACTGTAGTCTCTGAAAAAATGAAGGCTATTTGAGAAAGTATGGTAAAACTTATATAGGCTGGGAAATATTTTCTATCTGATAAACCTTAAGTAAACCGTCACATAATGCTATTCTTACCGGTCATTCTGATGGCTACAAGTGTAGAAAGTTGTTCTGTCTGAAAACACAACTTGTGCATTCCGTCTAGTCACGATCTTCCATTTTAACTGAAAAACGTTCCACTTTATTCTACTTGTAAAAGCAGCTTTGGAACAGAAATTCATCTCACCCATTCATCTGTTTCCTTCTGCACGTGAAATGTTTCTCGTTAGTCAGTCAGTCTAACCAAAATGCATCAATAAGGCATCGTTACTACGACAAAAACTTTGGTTTGAAACCGAACAGTCTAACCAAGAATTCGACGAGTTGATCGGATAACACTCCCGAGTAAGTAGTGTGTGACCGGCATCAGCCATATACTCATAGATATAGTGATTTAGCTTCCGCTGGTTTGACCAACACAAATGCAGGTGTAGTCAGTAATTTGCAAAGATTATTCCGAAGTGCGTATAGCTGCACACCATGGGCAATTCAGTTGAATTGGTCTCAATTACACATTTATAGAGAGAATAAAACTAAAGAACCGACTAGAAGAGAAAATCTCCTCCCCGGAATTGACAATACGGGCTACCCTGAAACGACATTCTATACAACTAAACGACCCTCATACAATATGCTTGAATTAATCTTCGTCCTTGGGTAGACTACCGAGTGTCAGAGAGGAGATTAAGATCACACATATAATCTTAAGTGCTTACCAAGAGTGTTTGGCAAGTTGATAACAAGATAATGAGGGACTTGCTGGAAGTTGTTCTTTGGTCTAAAATAACAAAACATATTCTCATCACCACAGCTTTTGTTAGGGTCACTCATGTGTGAAAAAACAGCTGGCCGCTCACATACATTGTTCCTAGTTATCTAGTGCGTACTTATCTCAGAATATTGCCTCAGTGTGGCTCGGTGTCCTTTGATGAAACGGCTCTTTACCGATTACCTTTCGTAATTTTGAAAACCTATGTTCTTGTTTTCTTCCACATTATACACCATTCATCAAGTGTAATTAACCGATGAGCATGAGCAGAGGAAAGCGCAGCCAACGTTTTCTCACAAGCACGAAATAATCAACGGATCCTTAGTGTTATCCATACTGATTGGGCCCAAAGGAGAATCCATTCGAAGGAAAATAAATAAATTTAATATGTAGTTAAATATGCTTTTCGACGTTTCCTCTGTTCTATCGTAGGTACATCTAACAATAGAAACAATCCAATACTACTGTCTTTCTTGAATCTGTCAAGTCACCGGCATGTATTTGATTGATAGCTACATAAGGCTTGTCGCTCTGAGAAGTCCCAAATTACCATCCCAATTCATTTTAACAGCAACAGATATAGAATACAGTAATTGAACATCCTATATGACGACAGCAGGACAATTACATCAGTAATCAACACAAGTTGCGTAATCTGTTAACCACGTGAGATATCATATTAATTCCAAATAGATTTCGCTTCACTGAAGTATTGAAATTTGACTGAAGTGAGAGAATTACTACCTTGAATGAAAGTAATAGGAAGTAATTCACGTGTTATGTCGCTGTCTTTCAGAGGTTTGGATCTAATTGTATAACCAACAGCTTCCAAATGCTCTATAGTGTTTGATCGCTCATCTGGCTTATCTATGATGAAAAGGCCAATGACCATAGATTATGTAAATTTAAAGACGCTGTTTACCCGTAAAAGTAACCTCTGATAGTGTTTACCCCATCTCTGCATTTTGCGTTCAACCACTGTTGTCTACGGCGGTAAGTTGACTGAACGGTGATCACGAACCCTAGTGATGTCATTATAAATAAAACAGGCGTTGCTTATGTAAGAAGTCTCCCGGTGGTTCTGACAGAACTTTAGACGATATCTGTAAGCCCATCGTCTTGCAGGTCGTTCGATATAGTTTCATGCCCTTTTAACTGGTACCATCGTCATATCGGGTTGTCATTTCCTAGATTGTCTGGAACGCTTATTTTGACTTGAAGATTGACTTTACTTCTACGGTTTTGGCAGTAAACCAGTAAACTATTGGCTTTTCTCCTTCTTGCAAGAATTTTGCTTGGGGACGAAGTGAATTAGACCACAGGTGTGGATCTACTTCTGTTCAACGCTGACCACTGTATCACTTTTCGGCTTGCAATCAATAATGTTTTCGACCTGTTGGTTTGGTGTTAAGCGTAATGCTTCAACGATGCAAGTTTTTTACGCATCTTTATTTCTTTGAGTTGTAACATCGCTTGTGCTTCAGACGACTTTTCTTTCAAATTACTGGCTGGTGTCGCTGTCAGCGCTGTGGTAGCTACATGCGGTGTTCATTTGGTACAGACCTAACTTTCAGCTGACGCCAACGGCGCCAGACGGAGTGCTTTCAGTACACATCGTCACACTGTTTGACTGAAAGAAATCTTCTCATGATGTAGACCATCGGGTGACTACTAGGCTTGGGTTGGATGACAACTAACCAATACGGTGTGACGATTCTTCCGACGTTCGAAAACAAACTTTAGTGCTGTTTCCTCAGTTCGGCATTATTTCCGATAATCACCATCTCCCGCATTATTTCCGTCAGTGTGGGCAGCACTCACTACCACAAGGCAAAAACACAGTTGAAATGTGTGGCATTCCAAATTATCTATTCCCTAGAATACTCTCTGTGTCTCATTAATGTCCTCCAGAGAATAATAGAGCAATATATACTGTGTTTGGTCTCTGGAGTTGATGTCGAGTCAAATAACGGTTAGTCTTTGGCATCTAATCGGAAATTTTTAGGGCGTATCTTCTTGTCTCTTGTCTTCCGATGATATTCACAGGGGAGTGATGTTGATTACTCATGATTAAAACACAGTCAAATGCCTGCAATCAAACGCAACGTATCAGATTGTACGGGTGCAGCCTGAACAGGCAAGGTGCTTCTGCGAGATTGCTGTAATTACGTGAGCTTAATGTTAGATGACGAAGTGTTTGGCAGTGATTGTCAAACGAGTTCCTCTATTCAGTCACTACATTGGCACAGACTTAGATGGTTAGGTCATATACTAAGGATGCCAGCTAGTCGTTTGCTCAACCGAACGCTGTTTGCCGATGCTGCGGCTGACTGGCGTAAAGTGCGAGATAGGCAGATGATGACCTGGCGTAGGTAAATGAAATCGTTTCCGAAGGGGTTAATCACTATAGATCGGGTTCGTTTTCCAGATTGAGGCCGTCGCGCTTCGCAGAGTCAGTGACTTAAGATGGCGGCTAACCGAGCTCAGTGGCGTGAATGTTGTCGTTGTTTGTCCGCGTTGTCTGTGAGGTGAGTGTACTTAATTGTGCGGGGCAGTGAACGCGTTAAGGAAGCTGTCTTGCTGATGACGATTTACTTTCCATAACAACTTGATTGTTTGTTTGCAAAGTGTAGGCGCCTTGATGTTGAATGTTTGAATATAGACGTAGCTATTTTTAGTAGTTAAGTCCACTCCCCTCCCATTTTTTTTACTCTCCTCTCATATAGGTTGTGTGGCAGTTAGGTATAAGTGTAAACGAATGATGTATTTCTGTCTGTGATTGTGATGTTGCTCTTGTGCATTCTGATGTGGTGAAAAGGAATCTTTATAAAAGGTTAGGTGAATCATGCGAGCAAAATCCTATCCTGACTGTAAATGAACTCCTCAGAGTTATGAATTAACGGAAACCTCATTTAGAGCGTGTACTAGGCCAACCTATTGACACTTTGCAGGAACAAATTTGTTGTAAAAGACAACAACGATCATCGCAAAATTCTCTTACTAAGTATCCTTGAGAAATCCGTTGGCTGCAACAGGTTATACTCAGTAATTAGCAAAATGCATCTAAGATTTAACACCAGCAGATTATTAATCCGTGAAATAAGTTCTGGCCCCAAGAAAACTGGCATGGGCAAACTCGTGCATCACATATCTGCTTTCTTAGCCTAACAAACGATTTTGACTCTGTCAGCAGAGTTATTTCCGTGTAAATCTCTAGACGATATTTCTATTTGAGCGCTTCGGAAGAGTACTGCCTTTTCGAGATGTACTGTCCAACATAAGGACACACTCTCAATATATTGGCTGTTCACCGACAGGGTGATACAGAGTTGTTCACTTACACAGAAACATTGTCGTTATGGTTGTTATTTTCGCCTCCGTCATTCCGTGTTTAAACGTCAAGGTTTAGATCTACTCAGAGACTGAGGCCAGGATACACAATACTGTTCGGACTTTGACAAAACGGAGGGTAAGCTAATACTGATTAGAAAATTACCGTTCAAAGATAACGAGGAAATTATACAGAAACTGGTCAACTAACTTTGGGTTTACATACGCAGAATTTGGACCGACTATTAACCTGGAGAACAGAAAATGAAGTCTCGCAGTAAGTTACGTCCCCGATAGTTTGATGAAAGTATTCTAGGAGTGACTGAGGAATTCATTTAATACGAGACTACATCCTTCAGCGAAATTTAGTATGAAGTCGTGCTTGATAAAGTATCACCAGACGAGAAACAGCAGTGGCCCAACTCTCATGAGGGGTAAAAGGACTCTTCATACTAACTAGCAGAACAAAAAGATGGTGTCCTGAGCTGTTATGCTCATTACTTCGAACAACAGCAGAGTGTTAGGACCACACAAGCGTTTGTAACGTTGCTTAAGTACACCACTTCATCTGCCACATGTCTGTGTTGCGTATTAAGTGGCAAGGCAGTGTCCCCAACAGAGATGTTCTACGTAAAGCGAGCATTTGACAATTTTCAGCTTGCTTAATCAAAGATACCTAAAATGGCTAGTATTTATTAGCAAAGTGGAGAACGGCCAAATCCTGGAAGGCGTGCTGTGCTGTGAACTGGTTTCGACCCAAGCCATCATATATGGCATGCCATTAACTAGTAAGGTTAAACTTAGCTGGCGGTTAAGTATGACTAATCAACATCACTTTTCGAGCAACACATACAGTTCATTACAGCGGGAGAAAGATGAATCTGCAGACAGATATGCCGAAATTAGATCAGCATAGAGGGTCAGCTATGACGACAAAAAATGGAGGAAAAACTTTGAAAGTCAACTCTGACATAAGCAGCAACCTACGCTGTCGCAATTGTATTACAGTATGCTGCTCTAGGTTTGGATTTCACTGCTACCGCGTAAACGGCGCGATCGTCGCATGGACGATATAACTCATCATCTACCAAAACGGGCGGACGGCATCATCAATGGAACTGGTTGGACAGATAACCGTAAAGTTTACCATGAACCAACTAGTGTCATAATAATGAGCATACTGCAAACTTATCGCAGGTTTTATGTGAACTTGTGACTTTAAGGTAAGACGTTTGAGACGTCGTCGAAAGCACAACGAAACAATCCGGTGAAATGGTTGGTGGGCCGTGTCTCACCCGTTTCAGTCGTACCCTGCTAATACTTTCATTTGAGAACTGATAACCGATTTATTGGTCGAATTCACGAGATCAACAGTTTGAGTACATAGCGACTACATAAATCATATTAAGTAACTGGTCGTATGTACCACTATGAAATAAGTAAATTCTGTATACTCTGTCTGTTTTCTCGCCCAGTAAAATTCAAGGTAAACAGTCCAAAATGCCTGCTTTTGGACAGGATATTTGCACAACGGTCAAAGTAGCAACTGTTGGATAGGATATATCTAGCAGTATAGCAACCAATGGAGATGTTCCGGACAATTAACTGAGTTACCAGCCTGGTTCAGCTTTTCTTCTAACATATTCCCACAGATATGCAACTCAATACACACTCATGGAAAAGCTGTATATAGTTGGTTTTCTTCTATCAATTTATGAACCACTTTGTCAACATGTGTTATCTGAAGACAAAATACTCAACTGAGTGTTGTGTACCTAAAACGTTTTTCAACGAGGTTTTTGCAACAAGTGAGAGTCGACGGGAAAAATGTTACTGCTGACACTATTTTAGAATGTCTACAAACAGCGACCAACAATACCTGACTAGTTAAAAATTTGAGAGGCAAGTGTTAGGGCAACAGTAACGATAAGTGTGCTGTTTAATTTTGATGGGACTGCGCTGATCGTTGTGCGTGTGTGTGTCATAAAACATAATTCGCAAGTTTGATGCAATAAAACAAGGAATTCCTGTAAGCTTGCCGACAGTATTAATTACTGAAATATCTACAGATGGCTAGCTCAGATACATTCGTTTTGGCTAAAATAAACCAGCACTAACTACTATTTCACGAAGGAGAATTAAACTGAAAGGTTTTACGCTTCATTCGTGAAACTTAGACAGTTTAATTAACAGGCTCCTTGCGGTAAACTGAACTTGACATATTCACCATTTGTCACTGAAACTTGGAAAACCGTTTCCAAATATCTCCTCTGATTCTCTTCATTTGCGTTCACCTGTAGTTGACTTTGCAAAAATACAAACACCCAGAGAGTATGGTGAGAGTTATAGAAATTAAAGAAGTAACCGGCGATAACTGGTGTACTTCAAAACACATGACTACTTTTGATACGTGCTTAGTATATGGTTGAAGCCACTGACAACTCAAAGGTGGAGTCATTTTGCTCACCTTGATGTCTTGTCGTAACATTTTACTTTAGAGGTGATGATGTCTGCTACGGGCCTACAAAATAACTTGGTTAAATTTTGAAACCTCCGTGCCAAACGCCGTTTGTACGTCATTCGGAAAACACTTGAACTTATCTACTGAAAATCTGGATACTGTCACAGACACTGTCTGTATCAGTGATATATGTTCTTTTTGTCTCAAACGCACCAGTTGTGATAACATCGTACCAAAACTCACTCATCTCACAATCCCGATTATTAGTTAAAATATACGCACAGAATATGTCAGGTTTTATTCCCCGTAAAAGGGTTTCCAGTAGGTGCATAACCCATCTATGAGGAGCACAATCAACCTTCTTCATGATCGACGTTTGGTAAACCATCCTTTATCAATCAAAGCTGTGCAACCGGTATGTCGAGGATATGTTCTTGATTGGGCAATGTAAGAGACAGCTATAAAGAACAATTTAATCACTAAACTCTGCCCGCTCAGTTATCATAGTGACTTTTGACTACAAAACGGAGAACAGGTTACCACTCCGCTATCTGAATTAAACGCCGTTCTAATGAATCTGTTGAATGTTCAGTGAGCAGCATGACAACTTGGACAGAACACTGTGTACGTTCTATGAGTTTTGTTACTAGTGCATACAGAAGGTCATTATTGCGAAGGATGATGAACTATGAGGCATCATTATGCTTCATTGATCAGCAAATAGTGCTGTATTAGGAGTTTCGTGCTAAAACTTTCCCAGAACCTTTTAGCAAGAAACTGAGTAAACTTGTTCCGTGAAAACTACAGTGATAAGAATTGCTAAAAACGTTGTCGATATGAGATTTCTTTTCAAAGGTGACAGTTTGATTGGCACTCTTTGAAAACAGGATTAGTACCACGTTAGAACGCGGGAAAATTTTCGATAACGTTGTTCCGCTCATACAGACAGCTAAGGTGTTTGTGGTCCCGGTCAAAAAGCAAACCGCATCTACTGTGAGAAACATCATTAAAGCAACTTTCTCCGATGGCCTCTCAAACTCGTTCAACTTGATGTTGCCTAATCGGAATACGGACAAGCCCTTTATTGCAGTAATGTTAATCATTTGTTAACTTATCTGAATGCAAAATGGTCGATTTCTGTATGTTTTTTAATGAATTGCACTTACGGCTGGTGCAGTTGCAGGGAAGTTTTAGCAAACCTCTTTCAAACGTTAGCGCCAGATCCTGCTATTGTTCTTAATGGAGCTTATAAATGGTGCACATTCTCACCCCGACAAGACTTTGTACACCGACGACGATTTAACGGGACAAACGTGATAGCCTCTACGCCCGTAAACTGTCGTTCAGTAGCTGAAATGCTAGTGCATGATATTCATAAATTAACACTCTGTTAAGTTTACTTATAAGTACTTACCAGTCTGTTCGGCTGTTCTGAGGAGAAACAGTGAACGCTTTGTTAGCTTCGAATAGGAATATGTACAGTGAATAATTCCAGTAAAAATGAGATTGGTGACTGATGTTATATATCGAAAGAAGCTGACCAGAAAATCCACCTGAATGCGAAATTTGTGAACTGGTGTAAGTGATGTTCGAAATAAGAAGACCAAGTTTTCAAATATCCATCAAAAATCGTACTGGTTGTTGTCAATTAAGTCGACATATTTTCTGCGATTGTTGCTGTTTACATTTTTCACACATTCAAATTTTTACTTCTGTTGGAAATTCAGTCACTTCTGTTAGGTCACAACTTGACTTATTCGTTATTACAAGCCTCGTTGAAGTAAACTCACTGTCTATGAACTCAGTCAGTAAAATTAAGCAAAATGAATTAACCATTAGCCCACGTTTGGAAAACTAATCGGAAGCTGCAAATATGAAGGTCAGTTCAATTACAGTTCAATTACAGTTGCTACAACTACATATACGAAGTTGCAGTCATTTATAGAAACATAAGTGAGAAAAGCGAATACACCCAACATTGGTGAAAAGACAAAAAATAGCTGTTCGATCAGAAGTGGAGATAAGCGAAACACTATTGACAGTCAAATGCATTCGAACGTTTAACTAAAACAGTTTTTGCAATGAGACCGTTCCCAGTAAATCAAGCGGACATGGTCCCCAATATTCACCAATCTACACGAAGTGGCGCTACCATAATCTCAATAGTAAGTGTACGTAATTTCGCAGCGCCATTTATTCTCAGCGCAAAACGTTGTATATTGTTGTAACATTACTAGCAAGAAATCCGATATAAACATGTGCTTTATTTGTGACAAGAAATTCGTGCTGCTGAACGTCTGGAGGGTGTGAAACAATAGATAAAATGTTAGGAACGATTTTTTTAGTAATGTTTCTAATAGGTCAACTCAATTGCAGAGACAACTGAATAATCATTGTGACCAAAAGTAAGCGATTAGCCATAGTGGTCAAAACCAAAACGTTCGTTAAAATAGTTATAACGGCTTACTACAAAAGGTTATTGACACGGTAATTTACTTGCTTGTGTCGTGAGTCACTATTCAGATGCTTAGTGCCTGACAGGCGTTAACGTTTGTTATTTAATACAACCCACATTTGAAACTGCAGAGACCAAGTAATCCGGAAAGAGGGAAAATCAGCGGGTAAAATAACTTCGACCAGTGGTGAACTCAGTGGAGGTAGTTGCTGACTTGCACTCGGCTGTTTCTGTCTACGATTCGACAGCGTGGTAATATTTATCTCTTACATTACATTTTTTCCTCTTAGCTGCGCTCATCTTGAAATTTAATATCTTAATTAACCTTTAACTGCAGACAACTGTTTGCATATTGATAAACTATCACATCAAAAACTCGCGGATCTACTTCGACCATTCCGAAGTCATCTTATAAATTATGGATGTCAATTGAACTCTCAATGGGTGGATAAAACTACGGACTTGAAGTCACTGTCACTACCACAGACAACTTTGTCCGTGATTGGCCTGCTGATCATGGTCTGTGGGTATCATCTGCCAAGTTTTCAGAACTCGCAGTAACTCACATGGCCGAATATCATTTGACACTTATGTGAGCGTCAACCGATGGAGAGCTAGAAAACAGACCACTGTCAGTTTTTCGCTGATTGACTTTCGAATAAGTAAAATATTATGCTGTGTATACTCGATTTGAGTCCGTATAGATTTCGTCCCATGCTTAAAAGAACGTACAACGTTTATAAAACGTCATTGACGACAAAATCAAAGACGAGAAAGAGCTGAAATGCCGAAATTTACAGTCACTGTAACTACTGTGACTGTGATAACCATACAAACAGTTATTTTTGTACGCACAACACTGGTTTGAAATCTGGGACAGCAACTATCTCAACAGAACGCAATGTCCGGTGGTATGGTGTGTAAGACAGGACGCAAAACGTGGCTGCCTTATTACATTAATTTTCCTTCGATAGAATGTCAGGTGCAGAAGACGACTCAAACGTCAAGTGTCTGTATGCAGCTGCACCGTTATTATGCTATGTGTGATCTGTCGGCCGACTCATATAAGACCAGAGTTTTACACTGGCGATTGTTCCAACCTGCGTTTGTTGCTCCGCATCCACGTCTTTATTTGTAGGTAACACTTAGGTGATTCAGTCGCTGACTGATTCGCATATGGTGTCAAAATTCAGGCCTTTTTTACCAACGAAACTGGAACAGTAACATAGTAATTTCTTGCACCGAAACTAAAAAGACGTAGGTTAGCCGGTTGCAACATAATATTCATATTTACGAAGAAACACAGAGAATTGGTGGAGGTTTCTGACTGAAGTTCAACGTCAAAGTCCAGGTAAACTTTCAGCTAAAATGTGGCTTCTAGAGAAACCAACTTCCCTGAACGCTAACCTCGTTAAAAATACGTCCGCCCCGTCAAACAGTGTACGCGGTGAGCACTATTCCTACCGTAGTTGCGCCAAACCTTCATGCAGTCTAACGTGGACAATTCACTGAATCAGACTCTGTGCTGTTCTCGTGGTGTACAAGCGAAGATATTATGAATATCTGCTCTCAGTTTTTACAATAAAGCGTGTGATATGTAGCTGGTAACTTTGGTGAGTCACAACATCACCCGTTCCATTTCTTCCTTCGAAATCCTAATTTTTCTGTTATTAATACGGATAATATGGTGAACAGACAACAAATTCGTCCAGGATGATTAATATGATTGCTTATCGCTTTAAGCTAGCCAGGAGTTTCGAAAGCGTTCTTTCATTGAAATCGTTTCATTCCTTCTCAGGCTTAGTTATATTTGTTATGCACGTTTAGCTAAGTTATGTTAAGTCGTTTCGGACGGAGAAAAAAATGCGTCCAACAGACATTTCCAGTTTATGAATTTCATAAGTCCACAAAGTTATGGAACGTGAATCTCAGTTAATTGGAGACATTACTTGAGGAACAAGTATATTCCATAGTCCTTTGTCAGGTTACAGTTATAGAGGTGATAAACGGCTCACTTGTAAGTCAGTAGAGCAAAAACGGTTTAACTGGTTCTACACATAAAACTCTCGAGTACTTAGAACAAAGCAATTGTTTACCGGTCAGAGTTTCCTACGTTTTATCGATAACTATGACTGGGTCAGCTACGTGACACTTCCCATGATACTCATAATCCAATCGCGGAACAATAGTTCATACTAGTTTCTGTTATTCAATATCAGCTTTTTCAGTTTTACCAGTCAAACACTGAACGGTTGCTGGTAAACTTTTCGCAAGTGAATGACCCACGTCGAATGCGCGAGTATGTATGAAAATTGCGTCTGTTACTCACCCTCCATTGACGTCACCAGTGTAGAGAAACTTGTAGGCAGATTTGACTACTTAGGCACGCTTATATGGAATGAATTAATTTTGTGGAAAAGAAGCACCTCATTTTAGGGCAGTAAGCCATGTTTCAACTGAGCTGAATCGAAATTGAAGACACCGATGAACATTATGAAAGACTAATCAACTACACGGTGTTTTGATAAAGCAGACCCTCCACAGAGGTTCACAAGTGGAACTGCATATTTGCGCATTGGAGATAATAAAGTAAAGATTATCTGACAAGACTTATAGTGTCTTGTTACACAGTGTTTCGGATCGTGCTATGAAACACGGTCTCGTAGTAATCTGTATTAAAGAACCTTGAGTTGGGGCCAGTGATTGTTTTGTTGATGTAACTTGAGATCGAGGAACGGTGACACTATATATTCGACAGAATATGATTCAGGATCTCTGCACAATTTTTTGCCTGTAGTCCTGTCTGGTTTCGCATCTAACGTGATTACTCGCTTGCGAACTGTTTAAGAATTATCTCTTCAAAGCCTACACCTGGCTGGCAAATTCTAAAGGACCTTGACTGAGCAGAACAATCCCGTTATTTATTGGTAAAAGTGGATTTACTCATTGTACGGTCATTTTGCCTTGTAGAAGGAACTAACTATTCAGACAGGTTTATCGAACTTTGTGTCCGTGTGAAAACCCTTGTCTACTAGCTCTAGGGGGGGCGTTTTTGTTCTCAGAGAAATGTTACTTCCACGTCTTAGTCCATTGTGTTTCCACAAGTCTAGCCATACACAAACCTGAATAGTATCAGTTGTTTTTATCAAAGTAGCCACAGATGTTTTTGAGCCATATTTTGCACGAATATCTAGTTTCGGTTCGTTGGTGTGTCGACAAACAAACTACTCAAATTAAACAACTTTCAATCTGTTGGTAACTGAATTTGCACTAAGGAGAAGAACAACGAGACGTGGATGTTAGATTGTTTTGGCGTGATAAACTTTAGATACTTTCACGACAATAACCACAAATATGGCGGTCAAACAAAACATTTGTCACAAAAGAATATAAGAGAGTCGTAGGCGACGTGATATGAACTGATAAATTTCATTACAATTTCTATAATCAAGCACGTAATCAAACCGAGCCGACCCCAAGAAGAGATTATATATTTTTAAGATGTTTGATCTCAAAGAAGTTGCGAACTAACTTGCCACCAACAATGGTGACATTAGAATGATTTCTGTTACCGATCGCTGAAACAGGCATACCGCTGTGATAGTACCTGCAAAGCTCAAGTTAATGGAGCATTGCATGAAACCACACTCGTTCATACAAATAAAAACCAACTGAAGCATGGAGGTAACTTTTTATTCTGTTGTATACTGCTTAAAATTGCCAACTGGCCTTAAGAATTGCAACCGGTTATGGGGGTATAATGCACAACTGATACCTGCACGATCTTTAGGCTTTTCTTCAACCACTTAGTACTTCAGCCTATCGCATAACAGTCACAATAAAAATAGAAGGTTTATACGCTTCATTGTTACGTATAAACTGAACGCATGCCGATGAGATATAACGAAGGGTTAACGAACTTGAGTAATCGATTGCATGAATAGCATATTTTTTTGCAGAGTCAAAAGGACTGCTCAGATTAAACCACAATACAGGGGATTACATCATTTATATCAAATAAGCTGGAGTATACAAAACGTGTTACTGGTCAGGCGGCCCCGAGATGAATCTAACCGTGTCTACTGGCATCCGAATTCACGATCCACTGCGCAAAATAATTCTGGGGACACCTGAGATTTGGCGCTACTTCAAAAAACCGATAACTAGTGATGTTTATTTTGCAGTAATCGGGTAAAGACAAAAAATAAGGTAGAACTGTTTCCATGGTAACAGGAAAACCGAATCCGAAGTAGTCGTATATCACAAAATGATTGTAAGGCCATTTAGGTTTTCTTGCATTCAGTTTATGAAAACTCGGTCTATTTAGTTTGTCTCGCGATTCGTTGATTGATTTACATTATATGCTCGATATGGAATGGATTGTTGTTTTTTTATTGTGGATTAGATGGGTGGGCTCCGCCAATTAATATAGACCGGAGGTTACTAGTCAAACATTTTTATTGTGCACTAAAGCATGTTAAAGAGAATTAATCTTCCAAACAATTCGGACACAAATACATCACTTTAGAACGATGAGAAAGTAATCGAAAGAAGATTGACAAGCGCGCAAAAATGTCGAAAACTGTTATCACAGCCAATCGGTGATTCTCACTTTAAAATACTAACCAGATAATCGAAGAAGAAGAAGAAGGAAGTTTCATTTGGAAAGAAAAGAAAAGTAATTATTTCATTCGGTTTTAAACATATATACAATCACTTTTCAAACGGGAGATACACCGAAATTGCGAACATCTGTAGGGGGAGTGCCGCACAGTCTTTGGGGAGTACGATTATTTGTATGACCGTAGTCGCGGATGTACATGTACATCACGGGTCAAAGAGGATAGAACACCACGTTACACGAACAGATTGTTGAAAACAATTTTTCCTCAATGATGAAAGTAAGCACATGTTGGATGAGCCCCATGGTTGTCTACTTTATTACTGCGACCGGCAAAAAAAACGCATTTAGTGTACTTCCTTAAAGTATACCGAAAACTTGTCGATAGACCAAAAAGAATGTCTTCAGAGGGAGCACTAGAATTATAATCCTGGATTAATTTCACCTGTCAGGTTCGAACATACTGAGGCATAACTATTACCAAATGCTGCTCGAAATCTCTGTTGGAACTGTGTTCTTAAGTAGACATTGTCTTGACACACGTATTCTGTCTCGGTTGAACGCGATTTATTCCCACGGAAACAGTTGAATTGGCCAGCACAGAGACCAAATCCAAACCACGAATTGAAACTTAAGTGGCATCATCATAGAAATTTATACCAGACTGGACCACTTTTCACACGCAGTCAGATTAGAGGTAGCAAATATACAAGAATGACGTGAAGGTGAATGTTTAGAACTAAATTACTTTTTGTAAAGAAGAAAAATAGCGCACATTTTGTAAACTATTGAGGATTTCGGCTTCAAGTATTGCATTCAAAAACAACTTCTTGAGTGAGTCGCACTTATTTGTCAATCTCATGTTCAATGTCGGTTTCATTTTCTTTAAGTCTAACAAAACACTTAAAACACTGTGTTCCATATTCTTTGTGTTCTTTCAAAAATGAACTGTATAAATTCAGAATTGGTCAAAATAGTGCTAAACAGCAAGTGAATTTCTAATTTGCTTGCAAATTGCGGCTATGAAGAACGAACAATGCGAAAGACTAAGGTCGAATAACGCTCAGAGTTGACTACAATGCTTACAATTTAGAGATTTTTTGATTGCCTTTCTTCAAGAACGAGCGTTTTGTCGATTTTTTCTTGTGTTTCAGGTCACCATTAGTATGTATTGTTTGTCGTGCTGAAAACAAAGTCCGGACCTTGTGTATCAGTGTTAGTTACTATCCGTCTCAGCATACTTGTAATATGAATGACCAGTCACGACTGAACATTCAGCCGTGATTGATTGCCAATGGATTAGTCCTAGTGAAATTACCGTCAAGATACTTTATCTGAGCTACATGTGAGACAATTCTAAAAAGGTTATAACTGTTGTGACGACGTAAACGATGCTCATAGAACAGCACTTGAGAGGCTTGATTTGTAACGCAAACTTTAGCCGGTTCGATCCCCTCATTCAAACTATCGTTAACTACTTAGTCCAAACAAGGACAAAACTGGTTTTGTAGTGTTGGTTTGAGGGTGAACAAAAAGAAGCATTACAACTACCATTAGATACTTTATATAAAGTGGTATTTATCTTGAGCCAGACGAGAGAGAGAGATAATTCAAATATGGTAATAGATTGTGTGGATTTTCCCAGACCACTTTGACGTCTAACATGATTCGGAGGTAGGTGGAGGTTTAAGTCCACCAAAACGTGGGTGCAGCTGGGTTATTTTTGTCTCTTTTTGTTCCTTGTTGGTTGTCTGCGTAACTTCTGTGAACAGTCCAGTTTCACCAAAATCAAGATCTAGGTGTTTCCCTAGTTAATATAAATTACAAATTTTCATGTAACACACATCACACGCAAACATTTTTGTTCGCCTGACATTAACCCAACACGGACTGCGGACAACTTTTTACCTCAACGTTCCAAACGTTCAGCCTAGATCGAGGGTCGTATTGACTAAAATCCCCAATCATGTTCCTAGTTCCGTTAAGATATGAGTAGATGGTCTGAAAAAACTGCCAGTTCGTTGTATACATAGTTACATTTCGAGTGAAATTGTCTTGACGTAATCTGTTTACCGTCATTTGTCAGGGCACGAATAAACACTACGTTCAAAATAACCCTGTCAGCTAACGACGAAGCAGGTGATACAGGTGTAAGACACATTTGATCACCTGTCCCACCGAAACTAATGTGCTACGAAGTTTTCTATTGCACGGAAATCGCAAATGAAGGTATACATCTTTTTTCACCAAAAAGTCCTTTCATCCACTGACATTTTAGCGAAGATATGCAATCTAAACGGTTGCCCACAAACTTAGCGAGGCGCACACACTTCAACCTGAAATAATAGTCATTACTTACTGCAACCACTTGATAATCGAATTCTCACAACCATGTCTGTGGGCAACAGAGTAAAGAACAGCGCGTATTCTATTTTGGTAACACACCGAGAGTATGGTGAAATTTTCAATGCCTTACACTGATTACATTCCAATAAAGTATATTGACAGCAATGTAGATGTGTTCTCCTGTTGTCAACCCTGATGAAACTCGACTCTTCTGCTTTAAGAAACCAAGGAAACAAGCAAAATGTCAACCAGAAATAGGTGCAATCATAATTAATCATAGTAGGTTCGCACAGTTACATCTGGAAACTCGTGCTGTGCCATTTGGTATGATCAATCAAAATTGTAGCTCATTTTCTGAACAAATTCAACTTTTATTCAATCAGTTTGTCAGGTAAAATTTATCAACCACTGCTAAATATCCTACTTCAGAAGTTTCATAGGGAAGGGTGTTGAAGTGTATTTACTATGTTCCATTTGCGGCTGTCCAATTTCCAAACTATTCTACGTTGTCAATTGCTTCTCTGAGTTTAATCCATTCTTGCTAATACTTGACTATCAGAACTTCTGTTCAAGTGAAATACCAAGACGATAGTGTAGTTGGCATTTCATACCATGCAAATACTATCAAGATTAACAAACAGATCAGATTTAAGTTTTTCAAAGCTGCTGACAGAATTGTTAGTCCACGCACGGTTTTATGGCAATCACTCAAATTTCCAGGTTCAATTTCACTTTACTAAAAACTACCACTTTCTATTCAATTCTTTCTTAATTTTTTGGAACTGAGTTAAATATAACCAAATAATCATTCCAATTTTTTCAAACACGTTTGCTTTCTTCTAAAAAAGCAATGGAAGTAAAACAATATTCTAATAGTGGACAATATGGTTTACTTTTTCACAGGCTAGAGTTTACGAAGCTTTCCGTCCGGTTGGTAATTCCTTGCAGAAAAAAATCAGCGACGAATTTCAAAAGTTCCCTACATTTACACATCGATGAGCTAATGCCAGTCACAGCATAACTGAGTTGTTAACAATGTTCGATATTGCCCAGAGGTCAACTTTCCGAATGACGTCAATCAATCTGTGGCCTTAAAGTCTTCGTCACAAACCAAATCTGTTTGAATTTATAGTTAACTCTTTCACGGTAACAGTTAAGACACTAGAAGACAGAGAAGCAATTGTCACCTGGTTAATTTTTGGGAAAATTAGAGTAAACAGACAAAACGAAAGTTTATTTTATGTGACAGCAGACACCGTTTGAGAAACCTGCTTTTTAATGGCGGGGTTAGAGTGTAGTTTGGATGTACTTCGCTTCTGGCTGCAATAACAATATGTTTAATTCGTAATATTACTCGGTGGTTGCAAACAGAAAAACCAGCGAATGCGCATATTCACCTGGAAACAGGGGGAAAGATAAGGACGGAAAGCTGAACGAAATTTGCAGTACAATCTCTGCGATGAAGTGGAAAAGTGAATCCATTGCAACAGCGCTGATAGGAAAAATGCCGAAGGGTAGGAATTGTAGTCTACATTTAGTCTACCAGGGCTTGTGAATACGTATGAGTGTGTGGTGAACAACACTGAATAGAAGCCAGAGTGTGCAAATTAACACTTCCTTTCAGTGGATAATTCAACCAGTTGTTGGCAGTGCAGTTTAGAGAGCGATAACGTCGTTTAAATGTTTTCGTTACGGTTGACAGCAGACTGTAATTATTTTTTTCAGGGTAAGGGCAACCCGACTGTGTTTGTCACATACTACTGATTACATGGGCAACTTTTTATGAACAACTGCGCGTATCGCAGAATACAGTTTGAAGTGGCTAGAAGCAGTGCCAGAAACGTGTGACACTTGTGCATATACTAAAAAGCAACAGCCCTTGTCATCGAAAAGACAACAGTGAAAATCAGTTGCGTTAGTGATGAAATCAGTGGAAGGAAATACATCGTCCTTATTTTTTACTGTCGTAACATGGAAATCAATGAGGCGTCAATTACGGCTAACGTAATAAAACGCCTCTAGACAAACAGACCACACTAGGGGACTGATCGTAGACAGCACAAGCTGCACCGCGAAACCCATAAGAAAAAGAGTTTATCAAATTTGGCAGCATGTTAAAACAAAACCACGCGAGCGGACGTTTCAAAACCACTACATTAGCAAATTTTGGTGTAATCCGGAAAATATTTCATCAGTAGCCGTGTACACCCGCAAGTCTTAGTTTGTCGGAATTAGAAATATGACTTGCTAAATCTGTCAACTGTCAAACCAAATGTATCCGGCTTTAATCTTGGCTACCCTGAATACACTTGTTCAGGTTTCGGCAGCCAGACAGCAGACAAGAATATGCCAGTACGTGAGATGTAATGTCTGTGTAAACACCAATGCTTAGCAAAACAAAACCTTTTGTCTCAATGAACGTGCTCCGGTAACTGTCTTTTTTTAAATAAGAAAATCACAACTTATACAAAAGTCGTTCAGCGGATACGCAAAAAATAATTCATCCTCTACTTGTCAAAACATACATTTGTAAGTCTATAAGTTATTCGTTCGTTTCATTCCAACGTTTGAAGAAAATATAGAATATGTTCGAAACATAGTTTCATTACAACTGTCAGCCGAGTGCTACGGAAGTAAACAGAAGCCAGATGTCTCTCACATCATAGGTTTTAAGTTAGTGTTTGGAAATCGTTCGGAACAACAACCTATGAACCAAAATTGCCAGTTGTTTTCCTGCTGTTTGTCTTGTCTACGGATTCAAAAGCAACAATTTTGACCTCCATTACTTCGTTGAAAATTACAGTCAAGAGAACTCCTTGAAAGGCGTCAAACCGTCTAAATACAAACCTTGATATGGAGTATACATAATACATACAAATACAGAGCATAGGTACACATGGGTCACAGGCCGGTCAATCATAGTAATAAAATAACTAGTAGCATATAGTGTAAAGTGCCAGTAGCACTCACTTGCTAGATACACGATAGCCCAATACCTTTTTCCTAACTCTTTAACCTAAAAGACTTTATTTGGATCTTGGGCTTGTCATACAGGACACAACTGGTAAGCAGAAGTTGCAGTGTTTGATGTGACGTACCCTTCGACAACCGGAATAAGAAAAACAACGGTTTTCGTTCGATGCATTTGAAACGTCTCAGGATTTATTTGGAAGCTTTTAACAAGAACAACGTTGAAATGTACAATCAATCACTTCAAATATAAATCGAATCCATTAAAATCATGCAAAGAAAGTAATTAGAAATTCGTAAATGCCAAACTGCCGTTCGTTTCGTCATTACCAAACAAACAACAGTTACTTATAAAAAACCGGTTTTGTAAACAACTGTTCTCGACAAGTGACATCAGACTGTTACTGTTGTTTATGATATATGAAGACGAGCGAGTCGTAAAGGTCACTGAATGTAGCAAGCCATAAAGATGTTCGCTGTATACAAGACAGTGTATTGCCTTTAATAGGGGCAAACTGACCCGTCACACTGATGTCACCTTTAGGTGGTTTGGTGATAGTTGGCCCCAGGAATTTGAGCTTGTAATAAATGGTTTTGTGTACATAAACATGAACCACATTCTGACTACGATAGCACTAGCACTCTGTCTCAAACCGCTCCGGTTTTGACTGATGGCCAGTACTCATCGGAAGCAGACCAACTGCGTCAGAACTGGTGTTTCTTGAGCCATTACCATGGAGTTTGGGCCTTCTATCATAAAATTTGAGTTACTTTATAGTTCATTGTCCGACTATTAATGTTATACTCTTTAAGATTTCATTCGTTTCGCTGTGTACATCCTCTTACCCCCCAATCTCAGCCACTTTAATACAGGAGAACCAAATAGAATGAATCGCATTTGATAAATACTGGTCATTACGAAATGTTTGGACAGCATCTTTTGTGTTCAACAGCCCAAGTCAGCTCAAGGGTTGGCCGCATAAGCATGTTACCAGCGACGTAAACGATCGCTTTCAGCTTCTACTATCCATGTGTGCAAAATAACGGTTCATATAAACCAAATACTTCCAAGGGTCATTTATCCTTGGATCAATTGATAAAAAGGCAAACGTGAATAACCCGCTATCGACAGGCTCGTATCTAGGCACAGTCATCCATTCAGTAGACCGCGATCCATTCATGCTTTGTTGCTTGCATATCTATGTCAAGTTGAGTGACCATGTTGTGTGTTGATAATATCTGGAGAGCACATTTGTAGGAGAGAAGAATAATCAAAAGCTGTAATTTGTATTTTGTGGGGCTAATTTCGGAAGAATGTGTGTTGGGTGAAAAAATGAGGTGGACATTTACAATAAACTTACACAGTAACCGTTTACTTCACAACTCTATGGATGACTAAAATAGCTCGCTTCCATCATTTCAATTAATTTTGTTTTATGACATATCGATCGAGTATGCGTCCTATAAAAAAGCTGCAACTCGAACTTCCGCATTCCTTCAATTCAACTGCCATTTTAGCTGCTGCTTTGCAAATTAATGCACTGTTACGCATAAAAAGTTGAGAAATCCTAAGGTCTTCCTGTGGAGTTGAATACAGATTTACAGGCCGGTCATATTCCTATCTGGTGATGGGAATTAGAGGGTTGTCGCTAAATAGTTCGATTCACTCGAAATTGTAAAAAACAGCGTTAACGGTAAGTGTTCCAGAGTACGAATTTCAGACTCAGCATCTGGTTTACTACAGCCAATTTACTCAGTTTAAAAGTGGAAGCGCTGACTACACCATCAATGTTTGTCCATCGAAAACAAATAAGCTGATAAATGCTTCGTACCTCATCATATTAGCAATCTCCCTGTGAATCAGCTCAGTCTCGATTGGATCAGTTTTACTTCATGAAGCCAACAGAATCACATTGTCTCGTCTCAGTAAAATAAATCTTACTTACATCAAGCAAAACCATATCTTATACTGATTTGACAAAACGTTTGCATTCATTTTATTTTACTTCTCTCATGTAGTATCACTAACAATCTTGTTATAGTATTTATAAGAACACTCAACTTGAGATCCTATGTGAACTCTAAGACACGGTTTGCTGCATCAGAAAGCAATAATGATAGTCATCTTCTTGTGCATTCCACACAAAATATTCGTTGTCTCCATCTCTTTACGTGCACGGCGTCCGCAGATCTATTGGAATCGTGCGCGATGGCATTTCTATGCATCAGCAGTATTTTGAGGGTCACTTGTTTGATTGGCTGTATCTGTTAACATCGCTCCTTTCCCAAACTGGTTCAATTACCGGCAAATGACTTGACAGAACGGAAAAATATTGGGTGACTTTTTTGTTACTTAGGGTTAGATCATATAACAATCAGGGCACCCACAAATGATCATCAACCAAACCTACCAGCCATTGCGTTTGAGGGAAAATCCTGTTCTCAGAGTGTTGACGACCAGACGACAAGCTGAAGAAGAACAGGTGACAGAGATTTCATTACGCTATAATAACCTGGAGCAAATATTCAAAGTTGTGTTGACCTTCTATTCGGTAGCTCCGAAGAATGCATTTCTATTACAATTATTCAAAAGATAACCGACTGTAACATACAAGCCGGCTGGTTTTACGTGATTATTCGTTATACATGTGGATCAACTTTGAGCATCCTAAAGAAACCGGAAAGGGGCTTTCTTCTGAAGAAGTTGTTTCAGTGATGGTCCTGTTATAGGAAACGGCATATACAGGCATGAGCCAAAGGCCCAGTGAGCCATGCACCAACGAAAACTAAAACGGCACCAACAACACAGCAGCAAGTTGCTGTGATGTCACACAATGAGCGGTATTTGATTATTGATGAGTAGTGGTGGATTTTGACCTTCATACACCGCTCAACAAGTCAATGATTTCTGATTTCAACCTGTAGAGGAGTCCTAGTCGAGGTGTCACCGATTGGAGTTAACAGGACAGTTACTGTGTTCCCTCTCGAGGCGATCGGGCAACCTGATCATTACTCGCAAGCGAAATTGGTTGAGTGTTCACATATGATAATTCGGTCGTGCATAACCAAAGTCAATGGCGCAATGGTAAACACGGTTGTCTCATGAACAGTGTGACCGGAGTTCTAGTCCCGGCAGTGGTAAGGATATGCACTACTGACGAGTTCTGATGAGAACAAAACTCGAGTATGGCGCTTGTTGTTTTCGAAGGGGGTAACTGGAAAGTCTTTGGGAATGCGACAGCTGCCATCAATTGTGGGTGATGTTCCGTCTATATGAAAATCAAAGGTCCCTACTACTCATCAACAATTAAAAAACGATTTACAAATAAACCTTCTATAGACTGTTAAATAACATGTGTCTATTTGCACAGTAACTAGTTGTTTTCCATAAGACCTGCCGTGTCGCACACCATACTTAAACACAAATAAGACCTTGACCTATAAAAGTAAACGTACTCCAGAGAATGAGTGACATTAACAGCTGACCATAAAGCGGACGAAGTTTGTCAAGCAGTTGGTCTCACATGCTGGCAACCGAAGGTCAACTAAAAGAAACTCGTAATAACACGACGTGTGAATTAAGCATAAAGCCGTATATAACTCTGCCGTCTTGGTTAGCTTTTGTTTCAGGAAGTTCGGTTTAGCATAACTAAGTGGAAACACGGAACCTTTTTTAGCGTGTGAGTTTTTGTTACCTATTACATTCAACAAACAGCAATGAGATTAATTGTGTGCAAAAATTATCAGATCACTTTCAGCGTCAACGTCTTGAAAACTTTTTCCAACACTTGAGAAAATATAAGTCTGTGACTTAACTTAAAATGTGAAAAACATCATTCTTCGATCCTTTTTGAAAGGAAGCTCAGCACCCCAGTTTCAGGTTTAACTACTTCTCCACGTCATGGAAACTTTCCTTCTACGTAAAAATAGTTTTTGTTTCCTTACGGCTTTTCTAAGGAATTCTGGATCACAACGCTAAGTAAGCCGTTGAAAGCAGTTGAAACAGTAAATAAATCACGATGTCGGCAAGACATAGCTACGCTACTGTAGCATAATCTTGTTGAATACATTTAATCATCTGAATGCTACATATGAACTGATGCAGTAGTTTGACTTTTGATTCACATTTGGTATTTGCAGTTCAGAAGGGTTTTGTTGATACAGCCATGTGGTACTAAGTAGCGCTGTGCGATTCAAAGTAAACCTCTCTCAATTCGACTAGGCACGGCGGACGTGGTCTATTAGCGCTTTGAGATAAACGTGTTCAATTCAAAGTTTCCAGTCAACAGAAGACCTTAGTCTGAATTGTGCGAGACAGTCAGCATCTGTTCTTCAACAAGGAACACTCATGACTCATCTGTACGATAGCGGATAGGCGCGACATGTATGACTATTCTAACCACAGTCCTTCGACAAGTCAGATACTATCCTGTTAGGTATTTCAGTGCGAAGCTTATCCAACTTCAAGGCTGATAAATAAATCACTCCAATTTTGACAGGTAACGGACACTACAGTTAGGCATACAAACAGAACAAAGCAATTATATTGCCGTAAGATTGGATAAAAATTCAGTCACATGAACTGACAAGTAAATCTAGCTAAAGGTCGCGCTACCTTTGATGAAGTCCAGGACTCTTCACTTTATAGTACAAAAGTTAATAAAGATTATTACTAAGTAGTATTGGATTCTGGTGAACACAAATTAGACAGCATCCAGAGTTGGTCAAAGTTTTCACATTTAGCCCTGCCTAATTTGGAATCGACAGCACAGTGGTCAAGCTGGTCACTGCATCAAACCAATATCAGATTTCGAATTCCGATCGCAACTACTGACAAACTTTTAGGTGAGTCACTGTCAAATGGAACGATTATTTTCGGTACAAGCTGCCTGAAGTATATGAGAATCTCGAAAGCTGTAGTCAGTCGTTTGTGATCTTGAAACTGCGTCAACGAAAATCCTCTGTCTCCTAGCAGTACTCAAAATATTACAGAACGAATCTAGTCAGTCTCATGATTTCAATCTGAATGGACATCCTGAACGAGAGCTCGTCGATTACAATCATTGGCGACCTCCTCGAGGAAATCACTTAGTCTAAGCCCTACTAACGAGCAAATATAGCTGAACATTTGGATATTATAATTCAGTCGAGTGTATTGAAGTGTTGGGCAACACTGCTGCCTTCTGTCGGAGCTTATTCCCAGGCGCCTCACGAATATGCAACACTGAACAGTTCTAACATGAGAAGAGCTAGGGCTTCTGTTCCAAAGTAACAAGCTGAAGAGTGAAAGAGCTCGTGGAATTAACAATCAACCATGGTGGTATTTGACTTACAATGACAGAAATTGATCGCAAATATAACGTATCCACAGGCTTCTCATTCTTGGTCTGTCACAGCACATCAGTAGTGCATAATCTCACTATGGCAATAACCAGAAAATCAGTCAGACCGATATAGGCAACCGTGTTAACCATTACTTAATTGATGTCACCCTAAGGTTGACTAAACTGTCATATGCAAAGTATCATTTGTTTATTCAGCAGTAAGCAAAATATTGATCAAAACTTCGATTTGTTGTTTCACTTTGGGGAGAAGTCCTACAGAGTCTGCCCTGCAGTGTCATCTTCGAGGTGATCGGATAACATGTGTTACGTACGAGCGGATGTGTCTGAGCGTTTGCAAATAATGATTCGTTAGGTGCCTAATATGAAACCAGTGGCACAGTGGTGAGCACGACTGATCTATAAAAGCGTGCCCGCAGTTGTAGTCGTAGCAGTGGCAAGGTTATACACTAATAATGAGCTTCAGTTAGATCCAAACTTTCTCTCAAAACTGGCTGGATGGAAATTCTGTTTGAATGTTATAAGTGAGATCCGTTGTGGATTATGTTTAACTCATACAAAATTCAAGTTCTCCATTGTTGGTCGTTAACAGAAATGTGGATGACTGTTCGTTCTTTCGTAATGTAGACTATAAACATTTGTAACAGTTTGCTCCACAGGGCTTACTGTAAACTGAGCTTAGGGCCGTGTCCACAAAGTTTTCATCCTCGTTTTCTATTTGTTATACCGCCCGTTTGAATCAATGTTAACATCAGTGAGCAAACAATTGTCAACATTTTAATATGAACAAAACAAATTGTAAAAGAGAAGCTCATTAATTACAGCTCGGTTTCCAGACTGTCGTTCCCGGATATGTTCTTGGAGTAGTTGGTTGCTGATCCTGTCAAGAAAATACTCCGTCAGGGCGTTCCGTTTTGAGCAAACACAAAGAGCGGGTTCATATCGCCTGTTGAAGAAAATACTAAGTCAGAGCTGCGCCTTCAGCCAAATTCCTGCAAATTGATGGTTTCTACAAAGAGGTGGTGAGCTTACATTGTCGGTAGGATTGGTGGAATTCACAAGTTGCCAAGATCGGAACAAACATGAAATATCGTATGCAAAATGAAAATTCCACGGGTTCAAAAAAACCTTAATGAATATAATTGGATAAGAAATACTGTAGATCGGTTTGCTATCACAGTCTATACAAAGCTTGCACAAAACAGTGAAAGACAGTTCGGTGTAATCGCCTCAAAGTACGTGAACACCAATCATCTGAACATTAGAATTTTAGATGTGACATACAAACTTACTTGCGTTGTGTCGTATTCACAATGGCTACAATAAGATGAGAGTAAAAATAGCGATGAAGACAGATGGTCCTTTGCTCGGTGTCATTCAGGAGTATGTTTAGGATAACGGAACTAATTAATGTGATGGCACATCATTTCTAAGGGCAACAGCAATCCAAAACCATTTAACTACACCGAGAAAATATGCCCATGCGTAGGTACTCGATAGCCATAACTGGGTTCCATTGACTTCCGCAGCTGATAGAGTGAAGTATTCCTCACTTAGGGACCAAAACGTGTAAAGTGTCCGATAGTGGTAGCATCAGATTTAAGCGGAATTAGAGGTTTTCATATTTACGCTCTACAAATGTGTCGTTATTATGCTAATCAGTTTCTTCCCAAGCTGAGTTTCAGTTCGACGACAATCAGAGACGGACAAATAGTATTGTTCCCAGATTCTGTTCACAATTGGTTTCTTCCGGATCCTTTTTGAGAGAATCCGCCTGTAATTTCCGAATTTCTGCTGAACAAGTAACGCATTGTAAAGTCTCTTACTTTTTTGTTCTCTTGTTACATATTATTCTTAATACCTGTTGTGTTCATTGTAAATATTAACCACTTGTCCGTTGTTTG
>LUCH01000064.1:312588-334707 GCA_013368495.1 Paragonimus heterotremus
CGTGTAAAGTGTCCGATAGTGGTAGCATCAGATTTAAGCGGAATTAGAGGTTTTCATATTTACGCTCTCCAAATGTGTCGTTATTATGCTAATCAGTTTCTTCCCAAGCTGAGTTTCAGTTCGACGACAATCAGAGACGGACAAATAGTATTGTTCCCAGATTCTGTTCACAATTGGTTTCTTCCGGATCCCTTTTGAGAGAATCCGCCTGTAATTTCCGAATTTTTGCCGAATAAGTAACGCATACAGTTGCAATTTACTGTTTTAAGCTTCAGACCTATGCGGCATACTTTCGTCCTTGTTTAAACTTATCACGCACGCGAAGCCGAGCTGATAATTTACTCAGTTGATTTCGAAATAAAAACGTCATCGCGCAACTGATTTGGGACGTGAATTATTTAGGGTATAACCGCTACTACCAACAGAAGTGTTTTTCGTAGTGAATTCTGGTTGGAAATCATGCGCTTGAAGAATGTATGTTCAGCGCGACTACTGAAACACAGTAGTAAACTTGTTTGCACAAATAACACAAGACAACCTGTCAATAAATCTATTGGATAACGTCCAACAAAGTTTCGGTATCGCAGAAACGTAAAGTTCACGTGTATCACTTGAGTCATTCATTTATTTGGCGGGAATGATAAACCTCGTACCAAGAACATCGGATGTAGATTAGTTCACCTAGTATTCGATGTTAACCTGCAAAAATACTGCCGACTTGGATTATTCTTCCTGTTAAAAAGTCCCTCACAAACTGCTTCTTATGTTCGCCAATAGCTAAGTCTGTCACATTTTGTTTACCCAAATGGCAAATGAGTAACTGTAATCCATTGGGCAGAAACCATAGCAACACATATTGAGCAAATCATTTTTTGTGCTGTCGACGATCACTTGCATACTGTATACCATTTGATTGATGGAGCAGTTGGATCACCGCTTCAACATCTATCCAGCCCTTCAAATGTGTATTTCAAAACAGGTAGCATGAAATATCCTTTAGATTCGATGGCTAGTTGTTATAAAATTTAAAACTATACTCTTTCTTCTCTAAAGGTAACCTGTATGGCAAACGCTGTAAATTAGATTATCATTGTGAGAAACACGTTCAGTTTGAAACGCCAAACACCGACTTTTTGACGACAACAACTCGCAATTTTTGTATTACTGGTTGCTTTAAGTTTCAAAAAATATCAGTCAGCTTTACCATAGTTTTGGTTATCCGCCTTGGAAACCTGGAAGAGCTGGTTTCTAAACTGGAATCACATCTAGGAAGAGATGAAGTAAACTTTCCATGAACCTACCTAGTTTAAACATAGCTGAAGCTTGTGTGGTGAACCAGTTTGTATTGGTTCTAGCTAACTACAAGTGACTGTTTTCAGTTACTCAGAACCTGAACAAATCTACAAATGCCGACAAATGGTATGGGATTTTTTTCACCTAAATTAAAACTTAATATATATTAAGCCAGTTGAAAAGTTTTCGTATTTTTCATAATGCTTCCTATCTCACTGTTAAAAAAGAATAGCTGTATCCATTAAAGATAACGTCATCGTAAATCATGAACAATTCTTTTGACACACAGAGAGTAGCCGATGCAAGTATTTCGTATTGACTCATCGGCACCAAATTCAGAATAATGTGAATCGACTTTTCTTATGTTTCACTACGAGCTCTGTGCAAGTCGTGATAGGTGAACACTGTTTCACACTCGGTTGTTCTAGGTGAGTTAATGCAGAAAGTAGTTGATTATAGGGTGAGAAAACTAGAAGGCTACCTTGGCAAAGGGTCAGGGCGTACTTATTCTGGTGTTGCGTTTCGGAACACCAACGAACTCTTGCGGTGTCACTGGCAAAAGTGACTAAAGATATATATGAAACCCATTTTTGCGCCTAGAAATTCCTTAACGGTGCATTCTGACCAGCAATTTCAGTGTTGTTGTGCATACCTCCAGCTCCCGAGGTTCGAACCTAAGCTTAGGTTAGTGATACAGCCTGATCAGTCTAAAACCATCATCCAAAATGTGGAAGCTGTTTCACTGTGAAATAAAACGGATGTAATAACTATCAAAAATAAAGATAACCTTACCCCCAACATGTTTTGGGACCGGCTGCAGCAACAACTTCCGAAAGTGTTCACAACACCTAAAAATGACTTGTTAAGAATAACCGCTTCAGTTGCCTTTCCACTCTAAATAGGCCACAAAGCATAATTAGTCGTCCGCAGTTGTAACAAGTACAAGACGTCTACTGTGATTAAAACCTGCAGAAAAGACCCATTTTGCCTTTCAGTAATTTGAGACTAATTGTGTTAAACCTTTTGGACGGTTCTCGTAGAAGCTATCAACGTACATAACGCATTAACCTCCGAGGTACTCCACGTCGCATCCAAACCACTCGAGACACTTAGTCTGTGACGTCAGGATCAAATTGGATATTTTTCTGCTTAACATTCTTCCACATATGATGACGGGTCTGCCAAGAAAAACAGGATAGAATATCTTAAACACTGAACTTGTTCGATTAGGAACACAAAAGAAGCAGGTTTTGCTAGTCCGTATGTTCGTAAGCAGCTTATTTAGGAGTACCTTGACTAAGGGCAATCTTCTGACTTCGACATAGGTCCATTATTACTGGTTACCACTGAATGTAAGAAACCAATCCTGCCCGAGTAAAAACTGAAAATCCACAAAATCCGTTAGGAAAAGGTTTTACTGATAAGCAGTAGATGTCACTTCCACATTTTTTGTGAAAATTGGAACCAAACACTTCATCGTTATTCTGACTCAACGGATTTTCAGAGATATTGATGCAAGTCAGTGGATGCTGGTGACGTGTCATTACAAATGTGGAAGTGCATTCAGGAATGTATAATGGATGGAATGGAATATATTCCAAATCCTACAAGACGGAGAGTGACATCTTTCCGACTAAAAGAATGGAGTTCCAAGTTCATGTTTATAGGACTTTTGACTGATACTTCATCTGATTCTATTGCGACACGTTTTGTCCAGATTTGCTGTAACTATCACACAGTACTTACCGGTGAGTTCCCATTCGCTTCTGTAGTACATTGGTGTTTGATGCAGTCAGTCGCTCGAACCACGAAAGAGAACGGCTGCTCTGAGTTAAGAACAACCGAAATTAGACAAACTTATTATATGTTTAAAACAAGGAAACCAACGCTTATTGACGCCCAGAACAGCCTTTGTCCAGATGAACATCTAGCAGTAGGTTTTATCCCACTAAGCAGAGATTAACGCTTGTGTAATCATCTTCTGAAACTATTATGTCAAATGGTAGAGCAAACCATGTGTGTTTGTGCTTCACTTATGCTGCATGGCTTCACAATATACACCAAATTTGTGTGAACAAATAAACCCCAAATCATCCGCTACATAGGTCCACCAGCTTATGGCACACAACAAAATGATTTTTGTGGTTTTGAACGAAATTTGCATGCAAAGCCTGCACTCACTAACCCACCATAAGACCTAAGTGTGGATGAACCATTCAATTGTATCATTGACCTGTCACACAGTTTTAACCACTATTGGAAGTAATTCAGTAACTATTGGTTGCAGCAATTATTTAAGGATAGGGTCATTCAAAATTGTTTTTCAACCAAGCTACCGTGTTTAATGAAGAAAGTTGCCTCAAGCAGTTAGAGGTAACAGAATTAGATCCACAGTAATTTTCTGAAGAAAAGACCAAAGCTATCAGTGTGATGGAGAATTTTTGAGTTTCGTAGATTCCGAATAATTGCTATGAAAAGCATTAAGTTACATTGACCAGGTAGACTTAATTGTTCAAACGAATTTGCGTTGTCGAATATTTGATAGAAAAGCCCTCAAATACCTGAAACTCATCTGTTATTAGTTTACACGATTGTCTTGTCTCTTTAACTATAAACTACAGTTAATATTTGAAGTTTATAGTTTGGGGAGTTACTGCAAATTACACATATAACCGTTCACTTTCAACACACATGGCTGGTGATATCTGTGCTCAAATGAGCCTTTCATTGTGACTGGAACCAGAGGACACCTCTATACATGCATCACAGCAGGTGGTTTTTATTACTTTGCTCGTGGTTTTATCCGAACGTTCCGTGTTCATTGTAGGCCCATAGGAATGCAACCTGGTGTTGTATAGGAGAGAGAACCTTTGCAACACAACGGGATCATACTGGTTGATCGAGTAATGCGCTGAAACGAAGGAGAAATCCCCTGGGCTTGGGAACGGGGAGGAGGGAACTTAAACAGCAAGACCCAATTTGGTTAACCACACTTACTGAGACTGTGAATCGAAGAGGAACGGAGAATGTCGAACAAAATTTGGCGGGAATTTGAATAGCACAGTGAGTACGAATGAACTCTATGGAGAATGACGAAAACCAACCAGTTTAAAATAATGTTGCCCCCGAGTAAATTTGAAGAACGCAACAATTGCCATGTAAAATGCAGGCTTCAGCATCATTTCGTTCGCGCTTCCCGATTACATACATAAAATGGTGTTTAAACATGTGGACGTGTGACAGCTTACCGGCAAAATTTTCAAAGTGATCAGTTGTCATTCCGTCACGTGATCGAAATCAGTGGTACTTGATTCGGATGTAGATGTAAGATGGGAACAAACAATATGACTGAAGATATAAAAATAGGGAGGACGTTTAACCCACTGAACGTATTATCAATGTAGTACATGGGTTTACTACGATCCGAGTGTTCGTACATCATTCCGCGTACGCAATTGAAAACAGTGAAAGAGACGATGTTTACGCATACATCTTAAAAAAGATAATTCTCTCACAATCCACAAGCATTTAAATTTTGTTTGAGGAAGTAAACAAGATGTTCACACCAAGAAAACCGAAGGAAACAAAAGTCACAAAAAACCAGGTCTCATATTTCTCAAAAAGTAGAATGTGTGGATTACTGAACAGCCGAATGGATTTATTTACATGAACAAAAATGCTTAGCCGAGATAACTTATTTCCATCTGACTCAGTCGCCATCTCTTGTTTATGAGACCTATTATAGTTTAAAAAAAACTGAAGTCAACCGGCACATCCGCGGCCACTTCATGACGGCGTACGGTGCTTACGGTTCTTTTGAACACCATGCGTTGTGTTTGAAGAGGACAGACCGGATCACACACTTCTAATTGATCTGCTTTAGATGTGGCTATGCCAAAACTGTAATATTTATATCAAGATGTAGCTGTTGAGATCGAAGGCTGTGATTACTTACTTTCAGTTTCCCTTATAGTGGATGCCTTGACAAATCCGCCTAATTTGTGTTCTCTGTATATCCTGATTTGAAAAGCTGAATATTTGGTGACTCCGTTAACGCCCACTTGGTGACCTGATATGGGTTCCCGAATTCCGTCCATTCACTGGATACTCGGAATGAGCCTCATGTAAACTAGTAGTTTCATTAAATCGAAGCAGCTGAAACCGCAAGTTGAAGTTCCACAACTCTCCTGATCTATCAGCGTGTTTCTATATCTAATTTTGCATTGCTTTGTGGTTACTACGACCGCTAACATTGAACTATCATTTGGAAACAAACGTAATTTACTAATGACCTTTGCAAGCACGACCATATGGGTGCCTACCCATCTGTACAAATAATCTAATCACACTGCACAATCCGCTAACAGTGATCACCCTTGAACCTCATAAACATTTGGAAGAGAACCAGTACAAAAGTGCGGAAATCGTAGCAATACCACCTACACACCACTCCTTGGGCTTTCAGTGTGGTTCATTCCAGTGCGCACAAGTTAAACTTGAGAATCAGATTTTGTCTGTACTAGTTCACAAATCACCGCAGAAGGTGATTACACTTTATGCCAATATGTACCACACTAGTTGCACTAGAAAACTATACGTAGACACAACCGTGCAAACACACGCGCACACTGTTTATTCTACAATGAGACTTTAATCGACTTGTGCAACTGCATGCGTGCGTGCAAATGTCCGCAACTGATAAAAGGTTGGTACTAGTCTATCTTTTGGTCACCAAGTCACTTGGTTTTTGGTAAGGAGATCACCAGCTTCACTTGCACACGAGAGTATACAACAGACAACAGACAAATGCACAGACGGAGCCCGAGGGTAGAAAGGGGACCAAATGTTACTGCGATCGCCGGTGATAGATACAAGTAAATAGAAGGTAAAGATGACACGATCCGCTTCAGTTTATATGGCCTGGAATGATTCACCCAAGCACAGTGTTTACACAAAATCAGTCCAAGGCTGTTTTACCACTGGTCCAGTTCATCTGCCATTTTGGACTTGGAGATATAGGATAAACTGTTTACCAAAGTAGGCAGACCTTTACAGGCTCCAGGTGCAGACCTAGGTATATCAATCGTGTCAGAAAAATCGCAGCATAATTTGCAAAGAAGAAGAAAACAAAAGTAATTTTGTTTCCTTTTCGTCCACAAGTGTCACGATTACAAAGAACAAAAATATGTGCACACACACCTAATGTATAAGGTCGGGATGCAAATCCTCTTCAAAACTTTCACACAAACCGTCCTCTTCCTCTAAACTATGATAAAGTACGCAAAAGTGTACACTAAAACTAAAGAAATCGTTGTGCCTTGATAAACGAGTATTTTGTTCAAGACGTCATTCAGTGTTAAGAGTAAAAATGACCTAGACAGTAAACTGAGTCCCTAAGTGTTCGAGAAATGTGTTGAATTCTTCGACTGAAGCGTCGTTAAATTATAATAATAACGCGAAAATTCGGACGAACGGGAGCAAGTATCTACTGAACTCCTAGTTTAATCACAACTTTCAGTTATGCCTTGCAAACGGCCGATTCTCTTGAAAAATTTTTGCAATGAAGTCAACTGTCGCGAACCTTGTGACGGTAACTCGCTCAGCGACCAAAACGTATAATCGTACACGTAGATTTGTTTTGATTATAACTGAACAAGCAACACAAGAAAAAAAGACAGAGGGGTATTAGGAACAAACACAAGTGAGCAAACTAAGCAACCATAGTCTGAATCGAGTTGCTTAGAATAGACAGATGAATCTACATGCAGTCATGCTCTGCATGCCAGGGCATCCGTAATGCCAAACACACACCTCTAGCGAACACAGAGGATGGGCAGATACGTACAGATAATAAAGTAGAGGTGACTTACATGATGCGTCTACTTAGGCTTCTTACAAACTGAAATCCAAGGAGTCGCTAATTTTGAGCCCCTTTTAGAAAGGCGCTTAGAATTTGGCATGTAGTGTTCTCTCGTGCGTACTCAAAATTGAATAAGTTATAATTTGCTGATCATCTCCGTTTGCAGTGGGTTATTAATGTTGCGTCAACCACAGACCTTCTATTTTTGATAACCCCTTATTGGATTGGTTTAGGCTTAATTGGTAAATTCAACCCTCTTTGTTTAGTGTAATGCCAAAATTTGTATATTTACAGTGTGTTAAATATGCTTGTAGGAAGTCGATCCTCAATTCGTTTAGGTTTTGATTTTTCATATAGATTGAACAACATCCAAAATTGATCGCAGCTGTCACATTCTCACAGACTTTCCAGTCGGCCCCTTTCGAAAAGAAGCACTAGACTCGAGTTTCGCTCGCATTAGAGCTCGTCAGTAGTGCATATCCTCGCCGCTGCCGGGACTAGAACTCCGGCCACGCTGTTCATGAGGCAACCGTGTTGACCACTGCGTCATTAACCTCACATTAGGCACGACCGAATTTTCATATTTGAAATCTTGAAAACGCCTGCTTGTGAGTAATGATCAGTTTGTCCGATTGCTTCTCTATTAACTCCAATCGATGACCCCACTACTAGGACTTCCCTCCAAGCTGAAACCACATAAATCATTAATTTGTTGAGTAGTAGTTAGGTTACTGATTGGCAGTGGGGGATTTTGAGTGGCTTTTGTTGCGTACAATGAACAATTATGGTGGATTATCCACCTTGGACGTTGGCAGAAATATTCCTTGCTAGAGATTTTATTACAAGCAGTCAGCTTTATCTACATCTCATCATTTTACTTGGCTCACTTGTAGTAGGCTGGTGGCCACTTTTTTAGGTCGTTTCTTGAATGCTTTATTCCGAACGTCTTTTTCTTCCACAATTTGACTGTTTTTTTTCATTAACATTCTAGATGGAAGAACATTTATATTGTCACTTCCTTTAGCAGTACCGTATTAATTCTAGTCTTCCCGACTGGCCGTCTTAGAACTTCTTTCGGTTATAGACTGTAGTCTTGTCATTTCGGTTGTGGGAATCAGTATTAATGAAACTGTCGGTTACTTGTCCTTAACTGTAAGCGGTGACTTAGCATATCTGATTTTTAAGGTGCTCATCTCCATATCTTATGCAGTATGTTATGACGATTCAACGAAGTTGGTATCATTATTGCTGCTGTGTACAGTGTTGTACTTCGAATAGCTCACACAAAATATCTTCATAATTATCAGATTTCTGAAACATCCAACATCAGTGTGTTGTCGGAGTATTAATCTGTTGGGAATGTTACGAAGCTGCGATCGATTAGTTCAGGTGGAGTACCAGACTTAGCTGTGTACGTCTGTACCTCAGCAACCGTCACACTTCGTTCAAAGGTTTGTACATACATCTACAGCAATAATTCAAAGTTTACTACAATTACTTACAACGACAGGTCTTTACTGTAACTCGCATTACGCACACAACTTTGCCAACGTGACTTTGGCTACTTATAAGCGCTAAAGTAGTATAAGTGTGTAAATCATTTTGTTATCAGTTTCGAGCGTGTTGCATTTCAAACTGTTGATCATCTAAACCTTTTTGCTTGTATTGATCTAACAAACAACTATGTCTGAAGCCATAACTCATGATTGTGTTTCTTTTATATTGAGGAAAAATGTTTCACGAGAAAAGTGGTTTAGTCGGTCAACTTGGCATTCACAGCCAGGTTGCAAATTGGTGGAAATCAAAAATACTCGGACATATCTGATCGAGTACTTGACGGTGTGGGTGGACAAGCGGTGGCTTCACTTAAATGCATTGTCGTCTGCGAGCGCTTGAATAACGTAGGGAGTAGAAGAATTTGAAGGGTGGTTGAATATTGTGGTAGTTACTACAACACAGCTAGGTAACTCCAATGAAATGCATTTTGTTATTTAGAAAACCGGAGTTATTTGGCTTTCGTCTTAGGAAATGAAACTCACTTTTAACATGACCGAACTGTTCTGATGGTCATCTGAGTACGGAACCTGACTTGTTAGATATGTGGCTCGAATCCACACTTGAAAATGTCAACCAACGGTGATTCCACTATATACACTTGTTTATTCCTGGTTGACATACACATGAAGGACTGTTGCTGAAAGTCAGACGATTCGGTTGATATAGTGCCGTCGACAGGTTAGCCTTGAGACGTCGGTCTGAACTGTTTCAAAGGGGAGTTCGCAAGAGGGTGGTGTTGTATATTTGATGTGTTCGAAGTGAGCAACGGATCTGAAACAGACTTTTGTACGTGCTCTATGTATTCCCATTTCAAAACCCAATGGATATTTTTACGGAAATCTAACAAACTTTGCTGAGAAATGTGACTGAGAGCAAACTACAGTCAGATCATTAGAGTTTTACAGTCGATTTTAGACAACAAAAAGTACATGCGCTGCTCACCACAAACATTTCAATTGTATCACGTTAGGTGTACATTAATGAGCGGGAAGCTGGAGACGGCATACAACTTTCAGTTATGTCTGTAAGGTCCAACCGATTGTGGTTTGGGGCCATCCGGTCAACGATTCCGGAAGCACATTTCCAACCTTTCAACTGGGGGTGAAAAATTGGTTCAGATCATCTGCGAGTCGTACCACTATCCGGCCCACGATGTCGTTGTACAGGATCAGATTCCTTTGTGTATCATTTATCGTCAGTTGACTGGCTCTAGTGGAGTGAAAGAAGTGAAGGTGGTTATTGATAGGACATTTTCTGCTGATAATCGAAATATAGGGGTTTGTAATCTCGACATCATGGCGGACTTGTGTTTTGCAGACCTTTACATAACCACTGGTTTGACAAACCTGTCGGCTCATTTCCTAGTTTGTGTTATCTTCTGCTAGCTTAATCAATTTTGCACTGTTATCTGCCTTTAGTTTTAATGCCACGTGGCTATTCCCTAATTTACTGATGATAGACTTTTTGGCCAACTTCTGAATCTGGTTCGTACAGTAGGCATTTTCTTCGTCAAATATTATCGGTATGTTTTCTCCCATGTTTTGTGATATTTCGGGATACTCGGTATACCTCGGAAGACTTTTAGCATAAGAAATTTCCCTACGCGTCCTCAATGACGAGTGAAAAATTTACACTTCATTATATTTTGACTTCCGGTTCCGTCCTATCGAAATGGGTTGTGTTGTTGGAGGAATCTAGGCTTATATTGATTACTAAAATTTAAAAAGTGAGGAAGCTTTCTTGGAATCTATTAAGTCACTTCAGAGCTGGTGGCATTTTCTATCTCCCTTCGTGTGCAGTTTTGTCATATTTGTTGTGTAGTTGAATCTTTGTTCTCAAGTTAGCAGTATCTGTTGAAAGGTACCGAAATCGGTACCGTTTCTGACGGTAATATTTCCTAAAAATCTTAGTATTTAGAACTGTCATTTCACGAGTATGGTTCTTCCAGTACCACAGCTGAGCGCTGCTGGACATTTGTGTCTACTGTTTTAGTAAAAGAAACGTGTTTTACAAACGCTTGACGTCAAAAGCCACTTCAGCTTACAGGCCATTTGAAATACTGAGTTTCCTATATCCATTTGGTCAAAACACAGGGAATATCTATGTCGCGCGATAGTGACAATTCATTTTGCACTCATTAGTCGCTATCATAGAACCCTCAAACCTCAAACAAATTTCGTACAGCAACACGAGGTGAAGGAGCCAGTCAAATAATTTCGACCTTTCACGAGCTGAAAGTGCAATCGGTTCCATGATAAAGAGATCAAATGCGTGAGCGCCTTCTGTTTACACAAAAACGGCCAGTGTCGTCTGATTGGTAGTGCTTCCACAGTCGTTAACAGTCTCGCGTTACGAATAAGTACTAATACCTCGAACGAGTTGCTGGGGTCAACCAAGTAGTCGGTTGTTAGAATGTATTCGGCGATAGCTGAAGCCGGGATCTTTGAGCTTGTAACAATCAGTAGGTGGTTTTCTGTTATTAAACTTGACAGGTTTCTAGGAGTTTGCTCTGTCCTACTTTGGTGCGACCACCCATACGTTATGCCTACGTAGACATCGTATCAAATGCAAATAAACTGATGTATTACATATTGATCGGCTGAGTGTGTATCATCACTGCGGTGAGCCAAACACCTAGTGCCTGAGAGAACGCACAGTTGGGTGGCCAGATGGCTACATTGCAAAGTATACTTTATTTATCAGTTTGCCCAAAATTGTTCTGTCATCTATATTTTCAAAACGGTGCTTCTACGTCAACGGACAGTTTAGTATTTTATCGATTACTGATGCAAGCCAGAGAATTCACGGAGGGCGCAGCGCGGACCTAGTGGTCATTACGTGCTACACTGAGGGTGACAGCAGGTTACGGCATAGATTATTTTGACTCTTCTGTTGAGTTGTTGAGTAGTTTCAACTCACATTTCACAGCCGCTATTCAGGAACCGTTCAGTACAGGATGAACCAGCTTTGTGCATGCAAAGTATAACAGTTGGCTGTATCAGCTTACTATAATAATGACACTTTGGCCATAATTTCACTCACTCTATTTAAGCAATGTTTCATCAAGGATCCTTGAAGCACACAGTCAGACTATATGTGTTTGGCAAGATTTTTGTGAGGAGACCTTGATTTTATAGCACTACTTAACAGTCGTCTGCCCTCCGGTTTATTCATTTAGTTAATATAATTCTGACGCACTAAACCCATCGCATCGTCCATTTCTTATCGTATAGGGGAATTTCTCATGTCTGTCATCAAACAACCTCTAAAGTATCCCATCTCATGTTATCTGACAGGTAGACTTGTCCCGTGTAAACTACCTGTAAAAGATCAGGGGCGACGCCATACTCCCACCAAAATCTGTCAGATATACAACAACCACATCTTATTCTGCTGAAGTACACATGTATGTCACTTTTTCACGCATTGTGTTTGACATTGCCGTGTCACCATTTGACATTCAGTGTAGACAAATGAACCAGCGCGTGCCACGGAAAGGTCACGACAATGAATGTGTAGAGAAGGATGACAACTTGCTACCCAATACCTTCATGTGTGGTGGATGTGTTCCAGTCAAGCTGTCATGCTACTCGATGTGATAAATTCATACTTCAGTGCATAACTAATAAATGTCATGGGAACACTGTTAATGCTTGTTTAATCTTCAAACATTTCTCCATAACTAGACTTAGTTATTTAGAGTCTTCTAGTCAAGAAATGAGGCTTTTTACAGAAATAATTGTTTCAGCGTCCTAAAATGGAATACTTCAATATGTCTGTGCTACAAAACCTGTGGCTTACTCATTGTTCTTTATCCGGTTAACAAAAACAGTAGGAGGTACTAGAGATTTGTTTATTCTCACTGGGCGTAGACGTAGAACTAATAACTTATACTCAGCGCGTAACAGCACAACAGCAGTCTCCAAAACTCGGTTATCCACGCTATAAAGTGTGGTCGATTAATGGTTAGCAGCCCCGATGGGTTGAATCGTTTGTTCAGCGACCACCTTTAAAAATCAATTTTGGGAATGCTCGCCTTGCTTTAAATGAAAGTGAACTGTTCCAGGTGAACACTAACCAGAACAACTATCGTAAAAACTCTTCATTCTAAAACAAGTCATCTGACTATTCACAATAATTTGTTCAATCTATTGCCTGGATCTTAAGATCTCCAAATTTCATGGATATACGGCTAGTCAAGAGGCACTGGTCGATTCCGTGTTCGGGGTGCCTTGACACAACGTATTTAATTCCAATGGTGATTCAGCCACCAAATTTCTTACACAGAAAACCGCATCGACGATAGCCACCGTTGATGTTGTGGACCAAGGACGCTGATGGTTCAGAGGTTGTCTATTCGGTAAATCAACAGATGAGATGTACGCTCCAGCAACGCAGCACAAAAACACTTATTTACATGTAAACTTGATCTGGGAACATCACAATTGCTGTGGTTTCCAGCATCCAGTTTGTGTATCGAAAAAAGCGTTTCTTGCCAGAGTGCACTTAGATTTGTCTTGTATTTTCCTCCGTTACTCCAATAACCAAACGCATGCTCCTATCACGCTGCTGAGTAGTAGTGTAGTTAATATTGTGCGATCGCTCATTGCCACTACACCCCTTCCCCAGCAAAAATTGTTCCAGCTGCACCTGAGGCCGTTCAGGCTGTTCGTTCTCTTGAAAGTCTGCCAACCGGTCCCGCTGAGGTTGATACACCTGGTGTGCATTCTGTTCTGACGGAGATGCCATACCACTTACAAAGGTGACTTTCATGAACTCTATTTTGATTTTTCCCATTCTTAATCAAACACACTCTGCCGCGACGTTCCACTACAAAATGATGTCCCCTATCTTACCAAGAACATCTTAGATCTGTATCCTCTCTTATCCACAGTCCGCCGACCTATGTAATCAACCCTCAAACCAGATTCAAACACAGCACATCAACCAGGTAACTTTGCAGTCGACTGCTCTATAGGCACTTCTGGTGAGTTTATCAGGTTTTGGTTGGCCAATCTCCGAGCTTCTGATAACTCAAGCTTGCTCCTCTGTCGGTCTCCTTATAAGCCAATTTTCTGATCGACAAGTAGGCGTGACATGTGTCCATTCATTAGCTCGAACGGCGACTTCTTCGTTGTTCCTTACGACGAACAGTGTTGGGCCAATAAAATAATGGTAATGTTTCTTCCCAGCCTCCTCTTTTTGCCGTCAACCATTCTCTAATTGTACAATTGTTTCTTTTCCATTGAAGATGATTTGGCGTTGTGCAAATTTACTTGATCCCCAGGAGTACAAAACAGTTCTGAAACTTCTCACTTTCGAAGCAGGGGACATGATCAGTCAGTAGGCTTCTCTGTAGTCCGTGATGTGTAACCGTGTGTTCCATCATCGCCCTGCATACAGTACTTGCACGCTGGTCGAATGTGACGACCGCGGTTAGTTGTGTGGGATACTGATTGGGGTGATTAGTGTCCCACAGCGACTGACATTGCTGGCACGTCCGCACATAATTGATAGCATCATCCTTCATTTCCGGCCTGTACGCCCTTTGCCTTAGCGATTCATAAGTAAGATGACATCCTGTATGAGCCAGCTGACGACACTCCTTCATAATTGTCGCTCTCAACTCCGTCAGCTTAACCGGATAGTTTATTCCCTCCCGCATTTGGCGCATTAAAATGCCGACAGTATTCGATCGCAAGTATGACCAGCGCCTTCTGAAAGTTTTTACTTCCGGAATTTTTTGTCTTCTGGCGAATGTCCTCCCAAAAGAAGTTACCCATTCATCTCCCGAAGCGCCGTATCCATCCTCTGTGTTGTTTGTAACTTTCCGAAATCGTTCTGCAGTTCACTACTCTTAATTCCGTTGACGTCCTTGTGAACCCCATCTATGCGTTGCGCTCAGGAGAATAAATCAGGAGCGTGGTCATCTTTTCAGCCTCATGGCGAATTGTGAGGTCACACTCCTGTATTCGTAATGCTTAGATAGCCAACTTTCCTCGTGAGGCATCCGTTGATTTAATACCTTCTGGCGGTTCGTGGTCATTCTCTACGTAGAGATATCGGCCAAAAAACTATGGTCGTCATCTTTCCAGGGCCCATGGTATCGCAAGCGATAGGTCGATTGATATTCAGTTGATCCAAACAGATAATAGACAATCTGTTGCAACGCCTAAATAATTGCCACTCTAACCTGAGGGTTACTTGTGAATTTGAGATCAACCACTGTCTGCCATTTCTAGACACATCTCCATGTCGCCGAGAAGATGGCGCGATTAGAAGAGCTGTTTATAGGAAATCCACATAGTCCAGCCAATACTTAAACTTCAGTAGCTTCGCCCCCGCCCAACATAAATGAACACTCATAAATGCGTTGTTCACACCAGCAAGACGAATTTGTACTCAAGACAGCCTTGTGGAGAAACTAGACTTTACCACTTCCGTCTTACAATCACATGGTTACCTTCAAAGATTCATAGAAAGTTACGGTAAAGAAAAAGCACCATCCGAAGAGATTATCACTGTAGAAAAAATAGGGTCTATACAGAGTTGCCTTTTAAGGGTGACCACATCAAGCGGCAAACAACACAAAGATTGAGAGATTCACTTAAACGAACATTTATTGCAGCTGAACTCCATGTACTCTCTCGGACCCACAAGCTGCTGGCGCCTTCAAGGAAAGAGGACCAGCCTATCGGTGTCAAAATTCATTGCATTTACCAATTTGCATGTAACTGCGGAGGAAGTTACATAGGGAGAACCGAAAGATGCCTGATCTCCAGAGTGAAGGAACGCTTGCCAAATCGGTGCGTATTTCCCTGTCATCGGAGAACGGCAGTGTTGCTTAATCACATAAACAGCCAGTTTCATCAGTCGCTAGACGCGTTCTAATCACTGGTCACACTCTCGATGCAGTTTGTGCATTCAGAATTCTGTTACTTCATTCCAATTCAAGATTTCTGAGGTTTGCTGAAGCGGTCGCAATCAATAGCTTCAAGCCCCCTCTCTGTGTTCAGAAACAGTTGTTCGTGAACTCGACCCTTCCCTGGACTTAGTGACCTATCTTGACCCGCCTATTGATTATCAACCCGCTGAAGTGTTTGCTATAAAAACCAACACGTCATTGTAAATCTGGTATTGGCGAGGCAATACGGAGTACTTGCATCTACCAATTATTGTATTCTAACTGTTTTGTTCAAACTTCCAAAGAGAGCTAATCGTTTCAAGCTTCTTTTTCGTCGGTGAATAGCCTCGTTTGACAGCAATTAGTACCCGACCGACACATTCAACAATATCACCTTCCTGCTCCAGTACAGCTTTGATTCCGACATCACGTGCATTCATCGCAAAAACCAAGCTCTGTCCAGCCACTGGTAATTGTATCTCTTTCACCATTTATTGGACTTAAACAAACAATTGACTGGTTCTTCTTGACCAGTGAAACTGGTAATCTTTCATCAAGATTTCGCATAGTGGACTTGCGAGATCATTGAAGTTTTGATGAACCGGCTGAAGAACTCAGCGCGATCAAGAAACCATCGCAACGTCCTCCGCTATGTTGGAACCAGAATAGAATCGACCGTTAGCAATTTCTCGAGCAGTGGTAGGACCTCATCCTGACCGACCTTGTGACCGAGTAATACCACTGTTTCCTTCGTCAGTTAGGTCTTTCGGCTCCTGATCCGTAGACCGGTTTGTTTGGTCTTCTACAATACAGGTAAAATATACAACGTAATTTCCGGCTCATTGGTGTTGTAGATGACGATATCGTCTCCACAGCCAACAGTTGTGCAGTCCGTCCAACATCTTCAGCGTCAGTCGCCTAAGCGTAAAAGAGGCACCCGAGAGCCCAAACGATATACATCTGAAGCGGTACTGTTTTTCTCACACAGGGAAATCTGTCTTATCTCAGTCTAACTGCTTGATTGGAACTTGCCGGTTTTTTGAACTGCAAGTCAAACACTGTGAATATCCTGGCGTTCTGTAAATTATAGAAAATTTCTATCCCCGTTGGGACGGCTATAACTTTACTGATCATAATCTCGTTGAGCCGTATGAAGTCGACACAAAATCGAAGTTTTCCATTAGGTTTCCTCATCAAGATGAGTGGATTGAAAGGGCTATTCGCTACGCGATGAGTTATTCTCTCAGCATGTCCCTCACTTACCATCCAACTTCTCATTGCAGGTGCACTGGAATTCTTCTGGGGCCAAATAGACGAAATCGTCTTGAATTGATAAGTGTTTTTTGTACTAACCAGTCACAATAGCCTTACGAGTCTTGAGTCGTAGTGACTACTTCTCGGAATTGGCCTACTACTTCATTCGGCAACCAATCGTCAGAGATTAGATTTGATCTAGGTGCGTTTGCTTCAAATAGTCTAAACTGCAGTTCGCGCTTTCTTGTTAGTTAAACCACACCGTACTTTGCTTATTCGGAAAACCAACACATGGAATATATGCTTCACTAGGTCTTCGGTTGTACTTAATAGATGAACTGGTTCGTAAAGATAAATAGTAGATCACACGACTTTCGGTAGTTTGCACCAGACATCCAGTGAGATGATATAGCTTTTGATGAACATTTGGTATTACTTCAACTGCAGATTCTCCGCACGCATGGTTATATCCAGGAAAAAAATTATCATACAGGTTGAGAATTGATGGCATAACATTTCAAAAGTTGTATAGATTTTTGAAGACGAACAGGCCAAGTGTGTCATCGGATTCTGCCCTCTCCACCTGTCGTTCGTTAAGCATAGGGTGGCTGAAAACAGTAGCGCAACACACTTCACAGCACACAGCACAGGCGAACTGATGACTGAGTTAGAAGAGTTAAGGATGTAAACAGTCGGTCTGCTCTTTTGACTTTCAATCATCTAGGGGCGTTAAATGGTCAAGGATTACCTGCCATATTTGCAGTTACATTTTGAATAATGTGGTTTATAATCTCATTTCATTTTCATGTGATTTCGTTTTATATGGCATCAAAGGTACCGGGATTGAACTCGATCAACAAAATATTAAACCAGTCGATGACAGTCCATTAAGATCACCTAACCTGAACAGTTTTACGATGTGCATGAAATCGGGAATTCAGTAAAGATTCCATGCTGACGTTATAAAGCCCTCAGTGGATGAAATACATCTGACAACTGTCAGTTCATTGAAAGTTGGATGCTTTTCACTGAGTACGCCATCAGTTAATTGGACCGCGTGAACCGGAAGTAGACGAACATTTAATAGGAAGTAAAGCGAACCAAAAGTTTACGAGGGTAGTGCTATGTCTGAATTTTCTTAGCTTTCTCAATGCTAACCCAAAATTACTTTGGTATTACCTTTTTCAGTATGAGCCCCCGGCATTTGGGGAGAAGATAAACACTGACGAGAAGTACGCTCAACCTCAGAGAGCAATCCGATGGATTGAACGTATATGGCCAGAAGATATTTGTACGTACGATGTATTAAGAGAAGAGTTCGTTTTGAATTTGGCTGCAAACGGGTGAGGACTCACTGAAGCCATACACCTGTACACCGTGAAAATTCACCGGGAAGGTTTTCTGACCATAATTTTGGTTTATATTAAATAACCAAATGGAATGCCCTTATCACCAGTCTGTCAAGTAACTTCGACCATATCTTCGTCACACTATGACTACCAGCTTACCAGCGAGTGTGGAGATTTTGATATAGGTAGACTCAACTTGATTCTAGGAATTCGGGCAAAATTGCACATCATCGTGTGCTGCATCTTATCGACCCATCAGGAAATGCGCCTCTGGTTAATAAACTGACAACCGCTCGTTCACACTATTTCAATTGTTTTCGCACACCGTTTCTATAGTGTCCTGTGTCAGTATGGAACTGTATAGGGGCCTTATTCATCATGCGTCAACGTTCAAGACTGCTGACGTCAACCTTGAACATATCTCGACTTTGAATGCCATTCTGTTGTCGTTTTATTCTTTGTAATCTTACATCAAGTTTTTCACTGCTGACACAAACAATTCTATCTTAGCAATTTTGCGGCATATCAACTGGAAATATTTGGATTCCTTTAAATCCAATAAACTATACAATGTAGCTATTCAGTATATAACCTGTGTCTGTCTCTGCTCGTGTCTAGATATATTTTGGTAGCTAGGCGGGTTTATGACTAAAGGAACCAATCTTGTTTCTAAAGTTACTGCAACTTTACTCATTTAAAGCTGCCAAGTGTGTGAAGATGCTTAAACCCAGTAACATCCCTCGAGTTTTTCTATCGGATCTAACAGAATTGGGGCCTGTGTGTGACTTGATTATATTGCGAGAATCTGACTGATGTTGGATTTCGGGTCAGATTGAGAACATTTGACCGCACAGTTTGATAACCATTACAGACAAGAATGTTTAGCCGAAACATAATGTGGTTAACAACATTCAATTTACTTTAAGTGCATTCACAATAATAAGCGACAGGCATATTTTTGAGACAGCTGGGAAAAGTGGACTCTGAATGATAAGAATTCAACACGGTATCTCAGGAAAGAAGATTAAAAATAACCGTGATTGGAAAAGACCTGATAAGCTATAATTGTAACCTATACTGCCAGATAAAAAACTGAGATATGGTTGTTGCGTTATATTGCCTTTCCCTTTGAAACAGTGCTATCTCCGGTGTTTTTTGTCGTTTATGAGCTGACAGATAAGCAAAGAGGTTAACTTGTGCATGAGAGTGTATATTCCGTGAAACATGACAACATGGTGTCACTTGACTTCCAAAGCTTTCATCGCCAGTTGGTCAAGTAGACCAACTGGCATACCAAAATTACTCAACCCAAGGATAATTACCGTGGTACAACCGCCAGTTTTGTAATAAACAGCACACGAGAAACGCTGAAGATAGAGGCTATATAACAGAAACGTAATGCCGAACCATAGAAGTCCAGTGATTCCGGGAACTCATACTTCATGAGGTTGAGCCATAAGAAAACACACGGACATTGCGGTACAATGAAATGGTTTCAAGGTAGCACTTGACCTATTTTTACGAGCAATTGTTCTATAAGGTTAGGATTACACTACAGGTATATCAGAATTTATGAAATAACATCTCGTCTTCCAGTTATCAGGGTAATCTTTATTATATTTTCGCTCGTAAGATATATTTTATCCCCAAATAGATGATCTAGCATCGGACGACTTACTGAAAGTCGAAAAACACCTGAAAGCCGCTGAAGTATCTGAAATGAATTTCTAAGAGACACACACTAAAGGTTTAATTTTTATGAGATTGATTGCAGCAGCACTGGATCTAAATCTGATGTTTTGTACTTCAGGAATTGCAGTATAACTGCAGACGGAAAAATTTATGCGGCTGTGTGATCTCTCAGCACGACTATTCAGTGAGAACATTACTATTTTGCAGTAAAATTGTATGTTGGATCACAGGTAGTTGCGACAACCTGATACCAACCATACTGAGTAAGATCATTACTCTGAGATAATCATTCCTGGTTTCACAGTGGAAGGGAAACAATGAAGGAATCAGGGTGTACAAGTGTAGTGAGGAGGAAAGAACGTACTATACGATTCACACCAATGCTATTCAGTAGTGGGCGCCAGAGCATAGATTTGGACATCAAAGTAATTGCACGAAAAGTAAAAGAGGAAACATCGGAGTGCAGCACCGCATGAAAGGGTTCTTGGTATTTGAATGAACACAAAGGAATTGAGCGTTGGCATCTGTGGCAACCGTGACGGTCCGGCCCACGACAGTACGCAGTTGAGCATTTTTGTTTGTTGTCGTGTTTAGACGCATAACCCATGGTTTGTTTTCCTAAATAACTAACCCTCGCGCCATCCGCGTTCTTGGCTCGATACACAAGTTGTGCTCTACTGAATGTTTCCACTGTCCTGTATTTGCTTACAGAACATGAAGCTCACACTTTACCATGAACGTGGCACAGAATTTTATCTTCGTGTATAAAATGGGATGACGCTACCAGATTGTGATGACCCCAGCATACTGCAACTGACGTTTGATATGTAATACTAACACGACTAGAGGAAGTTTTCTTCGGCTAGCCATGATGCTTTCAGTTGATGACGCTAAACTTCCGGCCGTTCTTTGCAAAAACTTTTGACGATTACTCAACCGGGTTTTGGACACGTTAGATGAGAACTTGGACACGGGATCTCCGACTGATGACCAGACTTTTCACCGTGGATTGCACGCACACTTTCGCCAGTAGCCCATGTTTGGTTCCGCGAAGTGAGATGTTGCTCGCTTGAACGAGACTGTGCGGATCCGAACAGTTTCGTATACAGTCACATCTTCCCAGCATAGAAAATACGAACACCTGTAGGCTATTGACAGCGAAACTGATTTTTCAACGGTAAATCACGATGCTGTCGATTTAGATTAAACCTTCGGTTTGCGTTCACAAAGTGTATTGGGTAGTCAGAAACAGATGCGATCGAACCCCATCACCCGGAAAACTGAAAAATTATGTTCAAAATCTCAATCAGCCGCTTATTCCCAAACTAGTTTTACTGCGTCACTTGACCAATTCGTTGGGTGGGGCTCAAATTAGCGTTAATGTTTATCTGGGCGAGTAATTTACAGACTGTCACTTTCGGGTACAATTATTACAAGTTCATAAAATTGTTGTTATGAATGTTACACATAGACACGAAAATATTTCTTTTGATCAAATTAAGTGTTTTGATAAGTCAAACATTGTTTCCCGTTAGGAAGAGAGCCCGGGCGTTCTGTAGGTCAGGTTTTCATGTTTATCATGCCACACTGAATATCTTAACTGTCTAGTCAGTCACACCGTAATTGCAGCTTCAACAGTCCTAGTCTGCACGTGCAAAACAAAGGTTTGATCTTATTCATCACTACTGCCTTCATGTAGAATTCAGATAACGATTCATTTCTGGCACAGGCAAAGTATTGTAATGTAAACCTCATTCGAGATAAGTAAACGAAACTCGCGAACGTCATCGTGGAACTTGTGATTTGGTGACCAACACAAACCGAACAGAAGTCTAAATATGGACGAACTGGTTGACGAAAACTGTTATATAGTCAGCCATATTTTTTTTATCCAACTAAATTTGGTAATAAGACCGCGGGCTTTTTCGGCTTCAAAATACACGTGTTTATTCTTGATAAAAGTGTCAAGTTACCTATAAAGTCTCCAACAACAAAATGCCACTGATGCGCAAGTTGTCTGTTCATTAGGTTCAGTGTATTTTTATATCGGAAAAGAAATGATCGGAGTAAAGCATTCTGTCAGATTGCATCTGTTTCTGTGCGTTAACAATGAATCAGGTTTCCAGACCATGCAGGCATAATGGTCGGTAATGCGGTTTCAGACGATTCAAAACTGAGTCATACCAGAAACTGTGGTAATTAAGGCTCAC
>LUCH01000064.1:358753-381583 GCA_013368495.1 Paragonimus heterotremus
TACGGAATATACATGAAATCGCCACTTGGGGAGCGTGTTTTGTTCAGAAGTAGAAAAATCCACGAGCAATACTAAGGCAGTACTAATTTGATGAGCAGTTCTCTTCACACACAACGGCAGCCTCAGTACCTTAATAACAGTTGTCTTGGCAGAGTGGACTAGGCGTTTGTACGGAGGGGTGAATGTGACTGAATTGTTAGACACAATTGCAAAGCATCTGCCTAGGTGGATACATAACAACATCAGCCAATCAATTGAGGATTGTACGGATGAGTTCAAAGATCATCCCTGCAAGAAAACCAGCTTCATCTATTGCGCTTCTGGTGCTCGAGAAAAAAATGCAAAAGTGGCAGTCCGTCGGCACCATAAATGACGATTTCATGCATGTGATCGATAAGGTCTAGCTAAACGTATTCGAACAAATATCGTGCAATATTAAATTGCTAACTTGTATTTTCAAGTGACTTCATTTCGCTATTCAACGTGATTTTACGAGATACACGCTGTATTTTGTTCCCAGTGCGTTGTATTAATAAACTACCGTTTTAAACTCCATTTTAGTAGGTGGCTGCACTGAATATACGGGTAGCAAACTTCACAGACTCGCATCATTGACGTGGTCCTTACGAGGAGAAATCAGTGGAGGCAAAATATTTGTTAGACAACTGCTAAAGTTCAAACAATTGAGTACAAAACGACGTCTATGAGAGTATCAGCGTTTTTTATGGTCCTTATTCACATGCGTTAGCACACATCATTATCATTGTTACTAACGATTAAAGATCCTAAATAGGGAACGGATAAATTATGATAAATTAACGCGGTTCTTCTGGTCAAAGTTATTCTTCATTAATGTCCGTAAATCAATAATTAATACTGTTTACGTTAAAACGTAATCTCACACTTATTCATTTTTCATGCACGTTACCAGTCAAATGCGGTGAGGTCTTCGGAATGATTCAGTACGATTCACTGGACAGTCATGGATCGCCTCTATTCCCATCCAAAAGTCTTTTGGATATGGTCTCTAATCTAACCCTTTTTAGACAGGCGATTCATGGTAAATCTTTATCTCCTGTCTGGAAACAGGTACGTGTTTGTTTTAGCTGATGCTATTCAACTGTCCAGTTTTTCATTCTTAAATTCTATGAGGATTTCTAGTATTACATTGCCCAACGAATCGGATCTAGAAAGATCCGTCTTCAGAACAATATTTTTCCATATTGGATAACGTAACAATATTTGGAAAAGCTAGTGAGAACCTAAACGAAGAGCTGCCACACGTGTGTTAAGTGACCCTCCTGTTCACGCAAAACTTCGCGCAATATTTCTGACACCTTTTTTTGCTGTTTACAACATTAGAAACAAGTGCTATGAGGTCATCACGGAACGGGACTACGGCATTGCATCAATCAGGCAGTCACTCAGAATGAGTCGTATCAAACAGTTCAGCTTTGCTGTACGCCAAAATTGGGAACGTTAATGGCTTCTTTTGAACAAAAACGACAACCGGAAGCAAAATTGTTCATGGAAGGTTAAAATGATATCATTTGCACCGAGTAGATGAACTAGACCTCAGATGAATTTGTACGAAAGGTGGTGATCTAAATGATCCATTTAGATTTTGACCAGAACAAAATCGGAGAAAATTCACCGCTCTTGTCTAGCAATAAACAACCTGAAATTTACAAAATCGTTGAATACTGTAAGTGATCTTTGTATCACGTCACATACACTAAACCTCACATTCATATAATCAAGAACTTGATTAAGAACATAATGTTGTTCACAGGTTTTATTCCCACCCAGAAATTCATACAGCTCTTAGTTTTCTTTATTTCAGACTGGCATATGACACACGACTAGACGAAAAACCGTCACATTTGTCCCAAATTCACTACAGCATTTTACAAGCTTCTGATCGGTGAGCAAATCTTTCAATGGAAAGATGAAAAGGAAGTATGATAAAATAGGTAGGATGCAATGAAGTGATCGGTGAATGACTACTTTCTTCACTGGCACAGCAGTAGCGCATTCGGCCTACTTTTGCTCGACATTAGTTTTCGGAGAACTCGTTGAATTATAAGAGACAGAACGAAACAGTTACGGTAACATGTTATCATTGAAAGTAAGGTGATCACAACAGGGCACGATCTGCTAAGTTAGTCGACAATTTTTTTACCGTATCTACTACCAACGTATAAATGAGAAGAATCAGCCGTGGCTCGTGTACATCCCTCTTTCAAGACTGCGTAGAAGAGTTACATAAATGAGACCAAAGGCAGCTAACCCTAATGTACGTAAAATAATCAAAGCGAAGTTTTAGATGGTGAATCAGTGTTCGATGTTACGGCAAATTTCGGTCGGACCTCCTTTTTTTACATTTGTTCGCTTACAGCTAGATTTCCAAACAAAAATCTGATGTGGGTGTGAGTCTCTGAAAAACTGATTTTTGCTTGTTCATTAGACCGCAATTTTCTTTTTACATACATTCCATCTAAGACGGTTATCGTATTTGAACTCAAATAACTCGGAACACTGGCCGCCAGTGTTCACACACCTAGATAGCTGATGTAAAACATGTTCTAATGCGAAATAACTAAATGGTAACAAATAGATGTATATGTAGAAATTGCAATAAAACCAAATATCACCTCGCTATGTGTCTAGATTTTTTTTGACGGTGATACGCGCTGACCAGATGGTATTACCTTCGTACAAGCATCAATTCACAGCCCAGTCAGGAGGTCGATAATAACGAGAACTGAGTTCAACGTAGCTCACTGCTGACCAGGCACTTTTACAGGTGAAGATGTAAACTGTATCCCACACAAATAAACTCTACCATTTGATTCACACGAGGTCGTCTGCGTGTCTACTAAGAGGTGACCCATCGGGGCTGACGCCATGAGCATTTTCAAACTTTAACCATATTTGTGGGTACTATGATCTAGGGTGCCAGTGATCACTGCAATGTTAGTGTGAACGTCCTGCCGTCTGCGCCGGTGGTCACCAGCTTCACAACTTAACAGGCAACACCTATCAGCCTTGTTCAGCTGTGCGGTCAAGGTTTTCGTAACCCGTGTCCACGTCATCGCCTGACAGCTCTGTGGTTTCTTCCAATCATCAGCAGTCACAGTAAACACTGTCCTCCGTGTACTCCAAAGTCAGGCGGCTTACTACCACACATTGTCCTCACATGTCACCGTGCTTGTCTTTTTCGATGTCGTTCATAACGAACTTGATCAGGATAGTGGTAAATACTCCAGAGAACAACCGAAACATTCCCATCCTGCTCGTTAAAGACGGGCATAACATACGACCTCCCCGAGCATTCCAATAAAGCCTTCGGATCGAAAACTGCCATTATTTTTGGTCGAATTTATGGGTGTCTACTGTCCGTCAATGGCTGCAGAGCAAACTTCACTCATTAAACCTTCGGCCAAGTTGAAGTTCAGTCTGGCTTCTTAAGTATGTTGGGCTGATGTGATATTTGACCAGCAAGAACCAATTAACCAATGAGTGCAAGATTGGTGATGACTCAATGGTGTTTACTTAAGATACTGATGGTCCTCTTAAAAACGATCACATAATGATGTTCAAGACAGTGTTATCTGATCGTAAGAAACACTTTCGTCTTCAAAGAGAACCCAGGTCATCAACCTGTAACTTAACTGAGGTCACACGATGGTTGGATAGATAAAGCAAGTCATATGTACGAGGCTGTAGTTTCAGTAAGTCAGTTAAAACTTACCGCTCAAATCCGAATAATTCGTGAACCGTTTCCACCTTCATTCCTTAGTTCAACCTCATACTATTTGTTATGCAGGTGACCGCCCATCTCAAAACCATCACGAGTAGGATTTTCACTATACAGCAAAGCCCTCACTTTTGTTTCATCTCTATCTGTTTGTGCAGCTCGGCCTTGGCGCTCGTCAGGTATGTTTTCCACATGTGAACCCTTTATGGATGTATATCCACGAATTTGTACTCTACCAACTCAGACCTGTCGAGCTAACAGAAACAGGAACGATTGGCAGACATTCAAAACTGGACTAATCAGTTCTAAACAAAACGAATGCGCTGGCGAAATCGACGCGCATTCAAAACGATAACCTTGTGTTGTGTGAGGCACCATAATTAAGTCCTCCAATTCCAAATATATCCTGATAATTGAGACAAGTGACTGAGTATCCTCTTCTAGTGGGCAGACACACGCTCACGTACAGTTGTCAAAATGACTAAGTTGATTAAGTTTCTCAATTCGTTCGTCAACTCTTGCTGTACAGTCAATCGCCACATGTGTGCATCAAGCAAAAGTTACGTCGTGATAGGTAGTCTTAACATCTAAGATACCGGAAGACCACAATACCAAGTGCAACCAAACGACCTGAAAGTAGGGTTGTCTACATAGACCAACAGAGTTTTGAAGGGTCCGATCAAAACCAATAAGCACTGGGTCACTGGATAAGGATAGTGCTCGTAATTCTAAACCTGCCGACTAGATTTCCATCCATTGAGTGTTTGCTTCGGAAAGTTAGATGAGATGATAGATCAAAAGCATGACCGTTACCACTGTTTGACTAATTTGGCTGCATAAGATGTATAATTATTGAAACCAGATAGTGAAAACTACAAGGAAGCGGCTCCCTTGGACATACAACCTTGGACCCAGTTACATGGTTTTGTTTAAAAGATATGCAACTCAGTGTTGATTGTTCAGGTTGAAACAAGATTTCAACAGAACTCAGTTTCCATCCATTTTACATCTAACTTAGGGTTCGTTGATCTATCCATGATTGAATGGTTGTTAAGCACTGATACCCATCACTGATATGTCTCTACCGGTTTCAGTAATGAAAGCGAACGGTGGTTCATAGGTCAAAACGGTTGGTAGTCGGAAAGTACAATTCTCTGCGTCAACAAGCAATTTGAGCTTCAAATTAAGTATTTCTGGTTACCTTGAGCAAAAGATGACGTGGGATTCTTGATCAACTGGACTGTACTTGAAGCCGTTCAGAATTTCGCAATTCGAGTACAGGCCGTTGCAAGTAATGATACTCATTCCTCATGGTTTCCTCCCGAATCACAAGTTTGTGATGGCAGGTTAAACCGGAAACAAGTTTAGGGATTTTGGACTAGAGCTTGTAAGTGATCATTCTTGTCACAATCTTGACATGGACTTTGCTGCAACTTCCTAAGTGGCAACCACTTTAACCGCTGCAAAACTGGCATCACGTTAAATGCAACGGAATTACCACGACTGAAAGCTAAGTCATATCTGGTGAGTGAGGCTCATGTCGCTCTGTCCTTTCGAGGACATAAAATATCTGTTAACTCCAGCTACTGACTACACAATTAGGACCTTTCAAGTCAAAACCACAAAAATCGTTGAACTTGTTGAACGATATTTTTATTGCTGATATGCACTGTAAAATACTACACTTTTCAATGTAAGTTCCACTATCACAGATTTTTCAGCCGGCCCTTTTCAAAAAGAAGTATTAGGTTCGAGTTTTGGTCCTAAAATTTGGATCGTGCCTAAGGTGACTTCAAAAGCACAGTGGTCAACACCGTCCTCACATGGTGTTATGGAGCAGAGTCCAAATCTCATTTGCGTAAAGAATATGCATTACTGAACTTTAAAAAGAGTAAAACTCCATTTTTGTGTCTCTTTCTCAGAGCGGATGAACACAGCAGCTGGCTTGAATGAAAAACCTGTTACCAATTGCTAATGATGTCCGATTTATCTCAACAAAATCATTCTCAGGGACCAAAATCTCGTAGATATTTAAGACGAGTTGATTGCGCATTATTAAATAAGGCTGGCCCATTGTCTGTTATGAATTCATGTTCATGTAGCCACATACACTACGCTGTATTAAACACTACCAACTCTTCAGAAGTCAAAACGTAGCGAACAAGCTCGTTTTCGGTGTGTCATCTTCAGGTCAAATGTAACACAACGAATATGAAATTAGTTATCAAGTCGGGATTGTGTTGAACCTAATACAGTATCTACTCATTCTCTCGTTCCCATGTAGTAGGTTACGTTATTCGCACAACAGGGCGCTTGTCAGGGAATACGCGAAAACTATTCTGCTTGATGGACGACCGGACAATGAAGGATTTTCAACGCAATTCTGGCCCACCAAATCGCCCCCAATCACAGAGTCAATGTGGATGTCGCACTTAGGCCGATCTGTTGTCACACGTATTCACACCAGAGGTGTGAAATGTCGTATCCTGACCGCTGAGGTGGCTAGCAGAGTCCGGCTGCGAAAACCTAATCTGTGCATGCAAAAGTGTTGTGTTCAAGCACTGAAGTTACAATGGCTTGCCGTCGTTGGAACAATCGACATGGCACCACAGTAACTATAACCGTAATCACCATATGACACTAGATTCATGCTGTATTAAGTTTCACACAATCCTGACTTGACAACTAATTTCATATTAATTACTGGTGAGTAGTAGGGGATTTGGTTTATTTCAAACTGAACATCACCCACAATTGATCGCAGCTGTCGCATTCCCATAGACTTTCCAATCGACCCATTTCGAAAAAAAGCACTAGACTCGAGTTTCGCTCTCATTAGAGCTCGTCAGTAGTGCATATCATCGCCACTGCAACCGGGACTTGAACCACGGACATGCTATTCATGAGGCAACCGTGTTTACCACTGCGCCATTGACCTCACGTTAGGCACGACCGGATTATCATATGTGAACACTCAACCACTTTCGCTTGTGAGTAACGATCAAATATCGCTCAACAAGTCAATGATTTCTGTGATTTCAACTTGGAGAGAAGTCCTAGTCGAGGGGTCATCGATTGGAGTTAACAGACAGTAACTGTGTCTCCTCTCGAGGCGATCGGGCAACCTGATCATTATTCACAAGCGAAAGTGGTTGAGTGTTCACATATGATAATTCGGTCGTGCCTAATGTGAGGTCAATGGCGCAGTCGTAAACACGGTTGCCTCATGAACTGAATGTCCGTGGTTCAAGTCCCGGCAGTGGCGATGATATGCACTACTGACGAGTTCTAATGAGACCGAAACTCGAGTCTAGTGCTTCTTTTCGAAATGGGTCGATTGGAAAGTCTATGGGAGTGCGACAGCTGCGATCAATTGTGGGTGATGTTCAATCTGTAATTTCATATTAATTGTGTTGTATTTGGCCTGAAGATGACACACCGGAAATGAGCTTGCTTTCCACGTTTTAACTGCTGATACAATCCCCGGGTATATTTGAACAGTTGAAACAATCCAAATACTTCTAACTCTGTAGCTGGTTTACTGGGTGTGAATAACCCTGTGAGTAATGAGTGAAAGGCCACCGATCACTCGTATATGGCTCTCAAGCAGTAATGCATAATAAAAAAAAAGTGGTTATTGAGATACAATGCTCCTCCGGAAAAAAATGACAGAAATTCAACACGGAGGAAAAAGAATGTTAAGGATTACGAACAGCAAAAACGATTAAATTCATATGCACGAAATCTACCAAGGTTAAAAGGAAAACAGAAAATCACAGCTCACAGTGCATGTTGCCAACGGTACAGACAAGCGTACTCATTCGTAGCAAGAAAAGTGTAGGTGCCCAGATGACCGACTACAAAAATCCTCTAGATAACTGTGATTGAGGAACAGGTGTATGACTTACCGCTGATCGTCATGAAGCAAAACAGCATACGTGTAAGGCATCCGCATCCTTTCGCTTTTCATTGACATAACTAATAGCTACGGGCTAACGGGCGGATCTTTAGCATTAATTAGCACTCTAGCGGATATAATAATGTCGGTTTCGCGATATGTTGACCAACGATAACAGCTGACTTATTGCAAGCACTGGAAAGTTTGTGAACGTCAAACATTGTGTATTTTACACAATCACATATTATCCCGTCTATAAACCAAATAACTCAATAAATCAATATGTTCATGAGTTAGTATCAGGATAGAACGGATACCCCTCAATGGATAATTAGATCTACAAATATATGCGCCCTGAAGTGCTCGAACACTAGGGAATGCAGCAATGACACGTATTCCCTGGGATGAGTTTACTTTTCGAACGCTCCAGTCGATGGATATAAACATAAATTTTATCCGAACATAGAAACTTGTGGAGAAAAAACAAACGGGTAACGGCTGTTAGAACTACAGCTGTTTCAACAGGCTGAACAACGGCCTTTTCGGAACGCAGTTCTGGTCGGTAAGTATAACTTATCAGATGACGGTAACTCCGAAACCCGTGCTTAATGATCAATGAACAGGCTTCTTGGGAACTCTCATGGAGCGTTGACTGATTCTAAAATATTGAACGGAATATCAGAACCGTCAAGACCATCATGTAAGATACATGCTTAAGCATAATTTCGTTCGCCATTTTCATCTCCATAAGCGAAATGAAATGGAACAGAGAGGAGTGCGATAATAAAACATCTCTAAAAATCCTGTCACCAGGTAGATTTGCTTAAAGCATTCCGTTTCACCTGTCAAACAATGAATAAACACGTTTTAGCATTTTCCGAACTACTTGCAACAGATCGTATGAAATAAACGTTGTGTTCAGAAGCACATGGTGATGAACCTATTGTTATCTTGGTAATACGTTGTACAAACTCTTCTTTCTTTTTGCTTTATTCTCATCCTTCGTTTTCATCTTTCACTTTCGGTTTTCAGCTAAGCAGCCTATGTACATTGATTACTTGTATATCTTGTTCTTTAAAGGTTGTTCAATTAATCAATGCCTGAAGCCTTAACCGAATACTGCCACAGGTTTGATCATTTTCCCATTCGAGCTTCGTATTCGTTGCTACCTATTACCATTACTCAGTCATGTGACCTATTCGTTTCTTGGACTGAATGATGGTTGATCGTTTTGAAAGTTTGTCCACAGATGCTCACAGGTTTGGTTGTGTGCAACTGTAATGGAAAAGAGCAAGCAAAATAATGCTCAAGCACACGTCATTCATGGCGATGATGAAGCTTTCTAAATTTATTCGAGGACATTATTTCTGATTCTGGAATGTGATCATATACTCTAGGCTGGATCATCCAATCACCTCTGCAAAAGTTCGCTCGTAACCCCGGTTTAGACTAAACTATATGAGAGAGAAGATAGAAATGAGGTTTCCAATAGCTTGCGTCCGTCAAAGTTTGTTTGATCAATTCCTCGGCATGACAAGCTTTTCAAATTATTGCTCGATTCTTTGGACTGCCTAATGGAACAGACTGTTCCCTATGTACGTACAGCAAACGGAGTCTTCTTTACTGGAAGGCAGATGAATTGGTAAATGTGGATTGAACACCGCTCACAGATGGCTGCAGCTTCCGTATTCAGATAGATTTTAAACAATCCCATTTTCCCCCTCTCCGCGACCAATAACGTTGGCACTTTACCCTTTTTTAATCATGTCCTTTGGAACCATCTCCTTCGCAAGAGTTCCAGAACAAAACGTGGATCCGTTAGAGTCATTGTATGCTCACCCTACAAAATGTTTGCGGGCCACTATCTTGGGTGTTCATCACTCTTGGCGGTGTTCGACAGGGTTGTGCGATCTCTCTCTTTCTGCTCAATTTTGTCATGGACGAAGTTCTGGATTATGCACGCCAGGATGTCAATGAATTACATGTGGTGTCTTCTGGACATTAAGTTGATCGACAGGAATCATGCAGATGGCATCTTTCTGTTTAACCCCTCTACAAAAAGGGCATCCACAATAACTTAAACAAGATGAGTGGCCTGACTATTCAGTGTGGAACGCGCTTCTCAGTTTTAAAATGCAAGTTTTCTCAATACTGGGTTATTCCCATTCCCATGGATTTTACACGCAAGACAGGGTCCATCCCTAACAGTGAACTTCTATTGCCTTCGGGTGGAATATGCACAAACTAAAGGATGCTCACTAGTCATTTTTTTTTACAAGAGTAAAATGTGATACATCATACGCGATACATTCTTTGATCTTCAGGTCATCCCAAAACACATGACTCCAACTCGAATGTATATCAGGCACCAATCAATATCTCTCAGTTTGACAGTCTTTCAGTGTCACGTGGATGATTCGCCACACACCTTCAAAAAATATAGTTTGAAGAGAGCTGATGTGTTGCATTTTGGTTTTTCCGTTGTGGAGATATGTTGTTTGTTGCGACGACTGGTTGCAAATTCATTTGAAGAAATACCACCCCACCTTGTTCGAATGTGTGGTGCGGAGCATCTTACCAGCCATGGCTTCCGCTCGAACCGTTTGCTCCTGTCTCACATATTTCTGCCTGATTGGGCCGGTCGAATGTTATCGATGTTGGACGTGCCGTGACCCAGCAGCCTACCACAAATGCATGTTGGATGTTTGGGCTACTGTTTTCAAACAGCTCGATCTATTCGATGTAGAGGAAATCACCGATGCTATGGGCACAATGCCTGATTGGAAGCGCTATATGAAAACCGGGGAATGGCCATGGGATGACGAACAAGATGAATCTGAAGAAGACGACGACGAAGACGAATAATGAACGCCAGTACACACGTGGCCTATCACTGCATTGATTCCGGTAAATAAACACTCGCCGATTGGAAACTTTCAGTTTCAATGGACTGTTAGGTGTCTGTTCCAGAATAACACCAGGACTTGCTGCTGAGGTAAAAACAATAAGCCAAACAAACCAGGGACTTGCCAGTGGCGACAGTATGACTCTGGTAGTAGATAATGACATTATACTTTACATTCGTTCCATTCTAGTCATCAATATTGAGGATTGATTACGTGGCACTAGATTGGCAAAAAACATCCATGTAGAACAGCAATCCCTACTAATAAGACACATTCCAGTGAACCTGGGTGTCACCTTAAAACTTGACTGAAATGAGTATGATACAACGAAACAACAGACAAATGCTCAAAAGGGTGTTTCTGAACAATATCGAAGTCTTAACAAGAACGTTCTTAGTACCATTACCCTTATAAAGAAAGGAGGCCATTGGCGTCTGGTGCACTGATTGGTTCTGATTTGTTACCGAGCTTGACATTGAATAAAACTAGTCACTGTGATAATATGACAAGACCAGGCGCTTTCAAGCGTTCGAATCACTTTTACGCTGACAGAGAGAGAAGCTTTTTTCTATAGGGGCATGGTGGATAGTGTAGTTAATTGTTTCATTTACACCATCACTAGCAAACATCACCGATGTCATTCTAATCACCCGAAATAGTACAGGTTAGTACGTCAGAGCGATGTATGGAGACTGACGGCGGACGGCTTTACGTGCTTCAGCGATCCGAAGTTCAGTCAGTATCGTGACGAGCCGAGCTTGACACGACAACACTGGAGTACCGTGTTTATCTGTGGGGATTGTACCCATTTCAGTCGGCTCCTCTCAGTGTGTCGTATGTAGTTCGGGGGAAATTTACTTCTCCGGGAGAACTACCCATTATGGAACAAGTCGTTAACTCTGTAAACAACCTGGAATATCTGCATATGTACGTGATGAACTGTCAGCCAGATGTGCAACAATATCACCAGCGATTGATTGTCAGTAACACGTTCCAAACCATGTGTGGTTTACTTCAACCACTTCTGACAGGCATCTGACAGTATGACCAACATACACTGGTTTGCAATAACGATGTGAAAAGGAATGCATGAGCATGAACTGATAGTTTTTTCTTCAGGTTCACTCCTAACATCCACACATTGCGGTGGATCAGCTTCGAACGGTTTACTACATGAAAGGTAACAATGGTGAATCGGCAGATCCAACAGTTCAATGCATTGGTTCGATGCAGTTCCGAGCAGTACATTGTACGAAATTTTGGCAGCTATATTGGAAGCAGTTAACTGCTTCAAATGACCATTTTCCCTCATTAGCTTTTGACTAGTCGGCAAGATTTGTGCCATTGCGTTCTCTGAACAGATCCTTATTGCTGTAATCGACAGATTTCGAACCAGATTGTGTTTTGTAAAAATTGGTGCTTTTTTTAAATCTAATTTGATTCAGGATACACTGCCTCGGTCACTGTATCGCCAAGTCTAACCGATTGAGCATCAGAAGATCGAAATCGTTATTCCAAACATATTGAAACATATGGACACTACATATGAAGGATCCTAATGATAGGTTGAAGTGAATATTCTAGCCTGTCCATGGGCGTGGGGGCATCGTACTCCAAATAAGTCAGAGTGAATGCACCACGTTTTCCTCATATGAACTGAACACCGAGAACGCATAGTAGATAACTAATAGCATTGGGTAATAAAAGCCGTAAAAAAAAATGTTTATTTGATGTTACTTTACTTCATTCATAGGCCGGTTGCTATACTGCAATGTGCAGAAACCTTGGTGTTTGAGTCCAGATAATTGCCTTTTAGTATATAGGTCCCTCCCTTTCCTTTCTCTTGTTTCTAACCACAGGTTTCTCTTTGCTTCATAGTTGTGTGGCAGCCGACCATCGACTCGAACCACAGATGTAATGTTTTGATAACGGTAACTGTAGACTCCGTCCAAATTTGTTTTCCGACTGTTTTGACTGATCGCATGGAAAGTTGTCTTTATCAGCGGAACATTTGGGCATAGTAAATTTACATTCAACTTGAGTTAACCGATAATAATCAGAAAATATAAAAATTTGATGTTGTAAAAATACCTCCAAATTTCAATACGCCAAGGAAGACAAAGATAAGAGGGTGTCCAATGTTTATACGATCGTCTTAAACATCACAAAGAGCAATTGCCCATTGAAACAGATACGGTGTGTGACCGTGTATAACTTTCAGCTGACCACTGAAAGGGTCAGAGCCTATGCGACGGAATAATGCTCACAAAACCTTCGTGACGCACCGAGTTTGTTGATTTTGTGGGGGTTGATGGTAAACAGCGACACTTGTACGCCCTCGATATGACTTTAAAGTTAATAAATGTTACACCCGTGGAAGTAACCAACCACTCGTGTGATCAGACGGATGCATGTATCAATTTGTCTGCCTGGGAAGAATTTAATAAAGCGTTCCATATGTCGGATATCCAGTTGGTCAGACACCGTAATGCCAAAGGCAAGATATTGTAAACCAACATAGATAAGTAAATACATCAGCTTCCACAGCTTTGCATTAAGTGAACAAAAACCAAATGTAATGGGTGACTAGTTTTTAAGCTGGTGGAGGATTGCCGTGCACCAATTGATCAGTAAGATTTTAAAACCGACACTAACTTTGGTGCCCTGGCTGGAAGATAACTGAGATGGATATAGTGAAAGCCCTCTCAATTGCTCTTGTGTGGAGGAAGCGTTCCCCGCTGCTTTGGGGACAACTAATAGGGCCAGACAACAAAGGCTACAAGGAAACTCGTAACTCAGTTTTCCTTATACATATGAAAGCCTTGTTAGTTCCAACAGTCAGTTCATGAATTCTACATCTTACTAAAACGCCGTTGACGAACATCAGGCACGAGACATCAAGGAAAACGATAAAGAAGCACTGAATACGACGATTCCATCGCATCAGTTGAAGAAATTGTAGACTACCTCTTCAGCGTTACCCTTCGATCCACAAGTCCACAGAAATAAGTTACACCAAGTAAAGCGAAGGGTCTAGACTTTCCACTCTGAATACAAACTTACGCGTACAAAATGTCTGGAAACTAAAGAACCCAGAAACTAAATTTTCAATGGAATGCGCCACACAATGCACGCCGGAATAACGTCTGTCTATCTGTTCAGCAGGAGATACTACAGCGCGTTTGCTCCGACTGAGATCACCGAAACATCTAGAGCTGCCCGAGTAGTTCCACTCAACAGGCAACGTGAGCTAGAGGTAGAACAGCAAACAGCCACCGCGGATCAGTGGCCACATAGTGAGCATAATTCACGTAATTATATGCTTCGAGAGTTATTAACAGCCAGTGGGTTCACGTGATTCGTAAATGCATCAATGACGCAAACAACAACTTTCGGACGAAACGTAAAAAGGCGCCCCATACTTTCTACTCATTCATGGTAAAAATGTTTGTGTGGGTTTAGCAGCTATAAAACAAATTATGATCGATGTGGTAGCCGTTCCACTCGGATGCAACCAAAATTGCTGAAAATTGAACAGAACGCTGTCTGAATATCGTGAAAGATGAAAAAAGAAAAACAATTTACACAAAAGTCAAGGAGCAGTGTTATCAATAATGTAAATGCAGGTTCCAAAATTAAAGGCACTTTGTAACGAAAAACGTGATATCACCGTCGAGATCGAACTAGTCGGCTTAAGCTGCTCAAACATGCCAAGTTACTAGCATATAGCACATAACAGCATAACCACGAAGAGATCATCAATGTAGCCAGAAACATACCAATTTGATGGTAACACAACAGTTGACAAGCAATCATAGACAGCCCGGCCATGGCAGTGCTCCACGCGGAACCGGTTACAGCAACGTTTAGCAAATCCAGAGACCGGCGCACCGAATTCAAAGACCAAATCACAAAAACACGTGTGTAACAAGCGCGAGGGTAGCACAGTCTTTCCATATGAGAAACAGTCAGCGCCATATGTATGCATGGATCGATAGCCAGACCGGCAGCAAGACTGATAACAAGACCCTCCACGATGCCCAGTGTCCACTGATCCAACACGACTAACACAAGAATGGTGAATGACAGACAAGCGAGTAGACTTAAACAAGCTAGCAATGTGATCCACACGTTCCCACTAATCAAGAAAACCAGGACAGTGGCCATCAGCACTGCACTTAACAAACCCCAGTGTAAATATTCAGTGATATTCAAAGCTACTTGGAAAGGGCCCAAGCCGGGCAAAACCATCTGACCACCGGCCAGAGACTTCGGCGCAGTGGCTAGGACACGATCAAACCACCGATTCAAGGAATTCACGGCCAACAGAAGTTCTTGATGCGTGACCCGGGCAACCGAAATATTGGTCAACACGGTGACAACGAAACCCACCGGTTCGTTTAGATTCATGATGAGAGTGCTGCTGTTACGAGGAAAACGGAAGCCCGAATGATACTCGCGTGGGAGATCATGATGTGCATAACGCAGATACTCTGCAAGACATGCACTAAAATGTGTAGCAGAAGAAGAAATTACATTTAGAGCCGATTTAGACGGACAGCAGGCGCTGTTGGATTCTCGACAAGCTTGAGCGAAGATGTAATTATTCAACGAATTTGCATATCGACCAATGGGACACCACAGTGGGACATTCAAATAGGGATTTAGTTGGGAGAATCGAAAGGAAGCAAGGCTCTCAGATCGGTAGTTGAGCTCACTGAAGCGTGCTAAATAAGGCAGTTGCTTCAACCATGCATCACAGAATTGCGTAAACCAAGCGCGAGATGTCGGTGAGGTGAGATTCACATTCGGATCCGGACGCCATTTCGTCACAGTCTGGGTGCCAGGATCACGCGTGTACGTCCAAAAAGAACGATCATCCTGTGGTTCAAATCCCCAGACAAAATGTACTTCTAACAAGTTAGAGAGATGACGCATATTGCGTTCGGCCCAAAACCGATCAGACTGTTCATTCATAAAAACTTCAAACGGATGATTTGGTCGGAGAAATGAAGAACCTTTACTCCCGTTCCGAGGCCAGTCGAAGATTCGCTCAAGCAAAAGTTGATAGGCTGAAAATCCCAAAATCAAAAACCCGACAAATGGGAGACAAAATCGACCTCGAATAATCAAGCGTGAGAAACCATCGGAAATACGATTACTAGATTGTGTGTACTTAAAACAAGCAGTTGAAAAGTGTTTAGTCCTAATTGGATCGAGTAGGAGAAGAGTGACCGGGGTAAATATAAGAACAAATACAAAATTGCACAACACGATTAGCGCGGAAAACACGGCAAAACGTTGTACAGCAACAATGGAAGACATTAAGTTGACCAACAGGCCCAACAGAGTTGAAAAAGAGGTCAAGGTCATTGAAGGGATTGCATGGGACCAAGTAAACGAGATTCGCTGAATCAACTGTGTCATACGAGAGGTTTGCACTGAATGAACAGGAGGAGGCTCACGAATGTTAAAAGATGGAGATGGAGACCGGCTACGACTGGTAAACGCACTTGAAGAGGAACTACAGCAACATAGATTGTACGTGGAGGGAATGGAAGTTGGGACGTTGCGCCGCTCGTGGTCAGCGAACAAAGAAGTGGTTTGATCCCAAACCTAACGGAAAGTGCCAACAAGAGAGAGAGAACAGTTGTAACCAACGGGAGGTGAAATAGCACACAATGTCAACGAACAACGGAGGGATTTAGATAGATATAAGGGGCACTCTTTTCAAAAGCTTGTCAAAAATACTGCCCTAATCATCTTATGAAGCTCTAGAAAGGGTTTCTATAGCTCAGTGTTTCATACAAAGTCACTCTATTACCAATCTTCTGGTTATGCTGTTTTGGAAGTGATTGAGGGATTGTTGGAGTTGTTTGTTCCACTAAAGATAGTGCCAATTACGGTGTTCTAAGAACAATACGCTCTGCGGCATTACACGATGCGAACATGTCGGCACGGAAAACCAAGCTTCCTTAATATAAACCAGGAAAGCGAGTATGGTGTTTCATCCGCCACATAAAAAATCGAATGAATGCACTGAAGTCCAGTAATGGATTACTTGTAACGAAATTCCAAGTTCACGTTTCCATGAAGTAGCCGTGTTGACGACTTCGTTGTTGACTTCACATTTGATACAACTTAATTATCACACCTGAACGCTAAGTCGCAAGCGCATGTGAGCAATACACAAGTTTCTTCATCGTCTCGACAGAAGACAATAACTGTCCTACAAGTTATAATAAATTCGACTGAGAAGCCTCAGTCAAAAGCTCTCGCTCCAAATGGCCTGTCTAGAAAGTTTACATGAACACGAAAGCCGCGATCACAGGTGAGTGGTGTTCAATTTATATCAGATAAAATGTATATTGTTTGTCAATAATTCCACGAGTCTGAGAACAACCAGAGCACAGAAAAGACGATCTAGGCATGAAGAACAAGTCCACCTTTTGAGTGCACACTGGACTGGGTCCGCATACAGGACTGTGTCAACCATTTTTCATGTCCAATACCGACATGACCACTTGTTGTGTACCATTAAAACCTATAAACACCTATCCCGGTTCAATGTAGGCGAGAGAAAGTATACCATCGCACAACGGAGAATAATTATTTTGATAAAACGAATCGCTTAACAAGCATACCTCAGGATGCTTACAACAAAAGATGACATGCTGGACCCACAAAGCACTGTAAGGCAATATGGATAGGCCAATATAGACTTTTTCATAACTTTGCAGCACCAAGTTCGGAAATGAATTGCAACAACTGCTTAGCAAAGGGAGCACCAAACCCATGTTCTAGTTGTCTTCAGCAACTTTCATCGGGCGTTAACGGGTACATAAGACAAGAGTGATTCATTTATGAAAACCGAAATAAGTCACAGAAAGATCACTAACATTACAGGATAATAGTCTAGCAAAAGATGAGACTGTGATGGTGAATGTATCATGTCATCACTATCTGCAGTCCTAACGGGTCCTACACAGACGACAAATCATGTGCGACAGAAGATTGTGATGATACTCAGACCTCATAATCTGATTTCGAACGTGCGCAACTCTACAGTAAGGATCTGTTAGAAAGTTCATCTGAACAAAAAGACAGACTGACCAATAAACATATTCTTACATCTTTGTTCTTCTGAAGTGGAAGAACTCGATCTGTTGCTTGAGAACTAAAGTGCAAGAAGTTAGCGTACAAAATAACCAACAGCTAAGCATGTCGGGAGAAACGTTCAACCAAACAGATAATGAGAATAAAGATATATAGGCGAGCATATGTTTCCGATAATTCGTCTTCAGGCCTGTACAATTCTACAAGGCGTTAATAGAGTTAAACCGAGATATCGATCGGACTTATTACAGAAAAACTGGTCAGTCAATTGGCAATTGTCCATTGGTTTGACTGTGCAGATTGGCCATCGATCCGGTGGATTTGTGGCCATGGCAGATGCAGCGCCTTGACAAACCGTTTTCGATGACATAATACCGGATGAATTAGCCCGATTCCAATGGCCTCGGCAGTACAAAGTGTTCTAATTCGAACCGCTTTTGATGGGTTGCCTGGTACGTGATATACCATTTTGAAAGTTTGAACAGTTTTCTCCTGGTATCCGTTTTCAACCATTAGTCTGTGACTTTCGAATGCGGCTGCGGTAGAGTCAAGCACTTTTTTGGAATCCGCCCAAAACTGATACCACATTGCAATGATGGCTTTACTGCCGTCTTTTTTTGCACACGATCTCTCATCTGCTCCTGTCGAGCTGCTTACGTTCAAAAATCCACAAAGTGTGTATCGGAGAGGATTAGTGAACCTCTCCCGAAATGATTTTGCAATGGTTCATAAGAATCATCATCATCAAAAGAATCTGTTTGTGGTTTAACAGATTCTTACGTTACAGATACTGTCCGTCAATTTTAAACCGAAGAAGCATTCCGATTTACCTACCAAACAAGGCAAGCCTACTCCAGAGTGTGGCTGTTATCAATTACATAATTTAGTCTCCTCTGACTCAACTACACAATGTCTGTTTATGAAAAAGCAACTCACACAAACTCATCCACTAGAGTTAAGTATCCCCAGACCACCTGCAGCCTGCACAAGTGCAAGCCACTGGACACTGGAGGGGGCACGTATAACTCTTACGCATCCGACAACAACCCCCATCTTTTTCCAACAGACCGTAATCCACCCCATGCCTGTGGAAGTTTCTGCTTCGTAGGTTCTTGAGCTTAATACACAATCCGCGCACACCTTGTTGATTCTGTACGACGCGTAGTCAATAAGACCACGTTCAATTGCCAAATGTGGACGACAGATTTATATCGACGGAACGAATGATTAACACCAAATGGACTAGGTGACGGTAATGAATCAGCCCATCCAGATATTAGAGGTTTGAGGTAGCAGTAAACGAAATAGCTTAATACGATAGGAATAGTACATAAGAAAAATATACCAAGACGCAATTGTGAATCTATGTGGATACATCAACTGTACAGAACCAATAGGCCGAATAATGCGTGGTATCAAACGAACACTAAACGGTGCGATCAACGTTGTCCAAAGCAATACAAAGGTCAGACGGGGTCAGTATATGAGATAAACGGCGTACTAAAAACAATTTATCTGTTACGTCAACAAGAAACAAAGTCGAAATGAGGTTGACGAAGAGCGAGCTACTTGTTGGGTAAGAGAGAACGGTCTAACGAGCTAACAGAAAATATGACTCTAGAGGTCGGCAAGTTAATTGGGTAGTTTAAGAGTAAGGTCCTTTTGCAGCCAAGAGAAAAATACTATTGATGCGACAAAACAAAAGTGAATACAAAATTGCGATTCATGAGGGAAACCACAAAAGACCTTGGACATAAGTTACAAACGGATGAAGTAACGTTATTTGCATAACATAGAAAAGAAGTGATCATTAATAAACAGGCCATCATCCTGATTAACCGATCACGGCAATTTAACAGAAGCAGTGGACAGGTAAACTTGTGGAGTACTAATAAAAATGTGGGATCGGTTATAACTTGAATTTAAATAATCACAGCTCAGAAAGTCAACAAACTGCAATCAGACAATCACAACAACTGACATCATGCCAACAAAGAATCACAGCAAACTGTAACACAGCAACATCTTGTTTACTTGCTGTGTCCCGATGAGATTGACCAAAAACATTTATATGCGAAAATTTCTTATGAAGACAAAACGGCGAGAGACAGTTTGATTGACACCTACTCGTTGTGTGACTTAACCCACTGTTCATGCGCAATGGTTGTTTTGCTCTTTGTCAGTCAGGATAAAATCCTGACATGCGCCTTACATAAGTTTCACCCTCAGAGGTGAACTTAACGGTTTAAACCAACCCTCTGAAAAACTCCAGCCAATAGAGCGTGACTGCAATTATCACTTGAATGACTCCACCTAACCAACGTAATTGCTTGTGATTCAAACCTTCAATGACAGGGTAACGTAAATCGTTACACCTGACACACAAGTTTGTCGACTTACCAAGTGGGCATGTAATTCCAACGGATCACTTCCGTTCACAGCAATCGACTGTAACAATGAGTCACGTGAGTGCATTAACTCGTGCAAACGTGGCACGATTGAAATATAGGAATAAAGTAATACTCAGAACTCGATAGTTCCTTTTGTTCACCATGTGGTGTGTCTGACATTTCGTGGATACTTAGTTGGCAAATGAAAAGAAGAGGATGCTGAAGCAGGTGCAATGGTCAACAAACCTCAATTTGTCCATTGCAAAAAGATTTACAACCGAACGCCATTCACACTTGATCGGAGCCTTTGCATTCAGATAAGTCTTTCGACTGGCTCACTTCGAAAAGAAGCGCTAGATTCGAGTTTCGCTCTCATTGGGGCTCATCAGTAGTGCATATCCTCGTCCAGACTGAGACCAGAATGTTAACCACAATAGTAAGCAACAATAAGGGGCCTAATAGAAAAGGATGCGGAAACAGAATAGGTGTACCAGAACTGCACATTAAGACCCATAAGTTGAGGGCGTAGGATGCAATCAAATCAAAAGCATAGGAAAATAACGTACCCGATGGAAGAGAGGAGGAAAACGAAGAGAGGGAAAAATAGTTAAAGGAATAGATGGAGGTAGATACTTAACACATTGCAACACAATATCATAACTCTTTAACCAACGACTTCGACCATTAGATCGGTCAAACAACACCTATTAGGTATGATCGACAGTGTTCAAGATAGTCGTGGCCAGTGGGAACGTCACAGTCTTGCCAGCCTTCAGTACTTGTAAACATTGACAGTCTCGTTACAAATAGCGCGATGTAAAGGCAAATTAAATGGCCTAACCAATAATGATTGCATCTCTATTAGGCAACCAACCGATCACGTATCTTAAGGTCTGTCGGATACTTGCCAATGGAACACCCGAACCCGTATCAATTAGGGTCGATTTTATATGGGTTAACTAACGTTAGCGGCCCAGAACTATATGGGGAGTAAACGGGAAACAACGCAAACCAACGAAGGAAAAAATCTGGAGGGAACAAAAAAGAGAAGCAGAGAAACAATCAGATTTTCGAACAAACATGAGCAAGGCGATCTCCAATGTTCAGTTGGTACAGGCCACACAAACACGTATATTCGTGGAAAAAGCGAATGATTAAGGTCGGTCAACATCGACTGGCCAACTCAGACCCGAAACGAAAAAGACCACCGCTCCAGTTCATGATTCGTTACTCTTTTGCATAAGCTGACCTGTTTCTACTTATCTATTAGGTTGCATTCGGTGAATAACAGTAATCGATCCTCAAACAATTGATCGTATCCGTCATCGTTCTGTCCAACTAGACAAAACAGAGTAAAATACACAATGAGTAAAAACTGGCCAGTGCAAGCAGCATGAATCCAACATGAACAGGGCAATGCGTTCGTTGTAAGACGGTCTAGATTTTCGGTCGGGACTTTCTCAATCAATTGATGGTGTGTCGATCTGAACGAGAGAAACAGACGGTCAGTGAACACTCTGGCAGTAAGTCCTTGTAGCTAAACCACAAACTGTGAGATTCAGAAAAGTCAACTCCTACATTCAAGTCAGCCAGATAGCGGTTCATGCAGGGGTTGAATCAATACCACAATGACAATTTCGAATAAAACATCACCCACATTTGTATTCATATAAAGTTTGACTCACTACTTTTATAAAATCTCCGGTGGCGAAATTGGGACTCATCACTCAACCTTCCAACCAGTAGCTAAACCATAAATTTTCAAAGATCACCATGCCAAATTAGAAACGCTCAGTTACCAGATACAGTGATCGGCTGAATGAAAGGCATTCAGCAAGGGTAACGACAACAAATTGATTGGATCACTTTAGGTGAGTGAATATTCAGTGAACGTATAAATAAAAATGCAGTGAGCTGCGAGTGGCATCAGTACCGTTTTCAAGTTACATCCGATCCACGTAATCGACGTCAACTGATTTTGCCCCATTTCTGTTCAACACAACAGCAGGGACTGGTAGCCGTACAAGATCAAGCCGAGTACAAGACTAACACTCATGGACACATCAGAGCAAACAAGCAAACATTCTCGATCGAAAAAGCATTTCTGCTCATTTTATTTCAAGATACGGTACTGTGATGACTGTTACACATCGTGTTGGCAAACTCCATCAGTTCGTACAGTACAGTTATAGTTGACACGTAAAAAACCACAGAAAGTGATGAACGTGCCACAAAGTTCGTACAGAGGGCGACACAAGTACCATGACTCACACTGGTGATGAACAGATAAAGGCTTAATGATAATTCACACTGCCAGCGTATCTCAAAACTCATTCAACCGACAACAAATTCGTTCCTGTCTTGCCAATAAAAGGCAACTATTCTCAGTTGTTTTGACGTTTATTGCAGTGACTGTTAATTTGGTCAACTGACAACCTGTGCAAAGCATCCAGCAAGGTGATTGTCACTGTATCAACTCTAACGGAACGTGGAAGTGGACTTTTTATCTACCTAAAACATATGCGTCGAAAGGATGTCCGGTTGTCACTGAAAGGAAGGGTATATAATGCAAGTGTGCACTCCATTTTGTTTTGTGGTTCGCAAACGTGGCCTGTTCACAAAGAACATATCAACAGACTTGCTATGTTTGACCATCGTTGTCTCCACCAGCTGGCCTATATTAAGTCGACTGATCGCGTGAGCAATGTGGCCGTTCGCCGGCGCGTATTCCGGAACACTCGGGATGCGCGATCTATTGGT
>LUCH01000064.1:387976-399330 GCA_013368495.1 Paragonimus heterotremus
GCGAGAATTCCTACAAGTCTAACCTGTTCACATGATGAGACGCCAAGTAAGATTGCAACCATGTTCGGGACGGACCACATAGGACAACATGGGAGTTGTGCATATTGACGAAAGGCACGAACACAATCGCGCTTGTACGCATTTAATTGTCCGATGCGGGTTTGCAGAGCGCACAGACTTTTAAAAGCATCTGGCTGAGTGAAAATATCCATAGAGGTTGATCCATTGATCTCTAGTTGATCTGCGCTGGTAGACATAAGGACGGGATTGTCCAGGGATACGACGAGGCGACCATGGCTCGCGTACGTTGCCCACAGATTGATCGAGCGAGGATCGGAAACGTCTAAAGTGAGAAGCACAGTTAAACATAATTATCAAAGAGCAAATGTTGGCGCACGTATATATGATTTTAAGAGAAGCTCTCAAATCCTAAATAACAAAAAGAGCACCTGAGCCTGGAATCTGAATCGGATATGAAAAACCATAGCCATAGTCACACAATAAATGAAACGACCAAATCTGTTTCAAACATTGCTGAAGTGGCTGAGAATCTAGATTCACATAAGTCGTACTGAATATGAGGAGAATAATCACGCAGCTCGACGACTAGGCAACAGTAATCGTGAAATAAAGATCGAATCCTGATCGTGGCTAACACAGGCATCATTGTTAAACTCGACTAGGAGAAACTCGAATCCACAGCTTCGTCCGGAAAAGGGTTAGTTGAAAAGAATACTGGATAGAAAATGAATCAAACAAGAATTATGTCAAGCACACAGTAACCAAATACTCCACTACTTAACAGGAAAATGGACAGTAAATGTATGTTACTTGTTCGTCTTTCATTATTTAGTTTAATGACAAAACATCTCGGAAACCTACCAGAGGCACAAAGAAATTACCTGCCTCGACAATGGGATTATCTGAAAGGTCTTCATGAGTTCCTCATAAATGTTTTCCAACTCATTCGAAAGGATAGTTCCACGGAAGTGATTCTAAGCAAGCGATTCACATGAGACAGGTTGTGATGTACGTCAACGAGCAGCTAAAAAACGGTAACCGATTCTAGGTCATTTGTTATCTCGCTAGACACTTTTCACTGCTAAGACCTCCGTGATAAAAAAAATGATGACCATGAATCACGCGATCGCGAGTCACTTTTTCATTAACCGAGTTAGGGCCCATTAAAACCTCTGTAACAGTGCCACCTAGCTACAGGCTCCACACTCACAGCATACGAATCAGTGAGTCATGTGTAAACGAAACACCCTAACAGTGGGCAGATCTTTACGTTACGGCGAAACGGACATGATAGGAACCCGTTGTATCGAGTCACTAGCATAGACATGGAGAGAATTTTTCAGGCAAAACAAAGCCCAGTAAGCTATACACACCAGAGTGTTATTCAGACTGTGTGGACCCTTCACACAGAAACAGAGAAGCATACAACCAAGAATATTATGTGCAGGAAAACAACGGAGGACATTTTGATTTGAGCATGGTATAGACGAGAAAACAGCACCCACAATTTGTACGAACTTAGAACCTGATCACTTTTGTATACATCCAGTTGTAAAGTCGCGCAGTTTGTACGCTTTATTTGCTGCTCAACTGTTTAAAAGCGTCACTTCACCTAACGACAGTATTTAGCTGGAACCAAACGGTGGCACATTAACGAAATTTGACTGTATCCAACTTATAGATGATTACATCAAGCCAGCAAGCACCTCATGTGCCAAAAATGAATTTGCATGAAAGGTTTCTGGCGGAGAAGAGCGAAAAAGAAGAATGACGGTGTCCACTCTGTCGAGTACATGATGATAACACTCAGCGAATTAATGCGACACGAATCGATCCTTGACTTCAGCATGTTCAAAGCCAACTACGAAATGCACCGAACCAAACAGTCACAAGTGCTTTCTTCGAAAATAACTTGAGCCTAGGTGTAACAACTGAAAATCTAACCACAACGGTGGCAAAGGAACGTTTAGAGGAAGGAATCAACACAAAAGAAAAATGAACGATATCAAACAGAAGTTGCGGATTTGAGCATGTCATTGACTGTGAAGCAGTTCTACGTCAAATAAGCATGTGCAATCGCGTAGTACAAAACCTAAAAAATGACGACTAATCAAATTCTCCAACGGATAATCAGAGTTTTCACAGATTGCGAGCATCTCACTGTCAGACTACCCCACGGTTTCACCTAATTGTTTGAGGCCTCGATAAATAATGTCAGGTGCTGAGATGGCAAGCGGTTCGTGGTACGTGACTAAATCAACGTAGCTGAGCAACTGTGGGTATATTCGAAGACTTCCTGACTAAGCGATGTCGAACTACCATGTGGCTCAGCTAATCGTCCCACTTCAGGCAGGCTAAGTGGTAGGCACAATGATAGCTGGGCCCTGAAAGCCTCACTGCATCTTCAACAGGCACCATCAACTGGAGCAGTACTTGTTCGTGAAAGAGGACCTAAAAAACGCACATCAAACCATACTCATGAGTACACGTTGGAACGACTCTGTTATTTTAGAGTACTCGCCGCAAAAGAATAGGAAAAATTACTGCTACTGACCAGTTTGCCAAAGAAAACTCACCATCAAAACACGGCTAAAAAAAACATTACGCAAAGACAGACTTCGGTTAAACAAACACATCCTTACATAACTCTCCAAAGCACAATTCTAAAGACCCGTTACGGTTGAAGTTTAGTTGGTCAGTCCAACTGTCTACAGCATTCTTCCGACTCCTCACCCAGTGCGAACGAACCACAACGCTGCCAGTGGACTTCGGCACTCGTAAAGAGGAAAGCAGTTGCAGATCAGCTGCGTCTTGAAACGGCACATGGTCAGTTTCTGCGAGCAAGGCTTTGAATTGTTCAACTTGAGCGGCCCATTTAGTTCTGACTGTGACAAAATCCTGTGGAAGGAAAAGAAAAGGACAGAGTACTAGAAAGTGAGTTCTAAGATGCTATTGCTAACCCAGCATCAAAACGATTATCAAAAAAGCCATGTAAGACGCCTTGGACTATTGACGAAATACTGATCCAGAGTGATGGACAGAGAAAAGCGAGTATCAGTTTGTCAACAGTGAAACAGAAGTACGAACGTGATGCACGAATGGCGTAGTGTGGAAAGTTTAGTCTGACTAAAGGTGTCTCGGCAAAACGGTACACAACCGGTGAGCTACTTTCACTGATGGTGGTTTACCGAGTATTGCTGTTCTAGGAAAAGACGCAATGGGACAAAAACAACACAATCAAAAAGGGAAACAAGGGAACAATGGAAACTAAAGTTAGTTAGGACGTGATTCATTGTGAAAACACTTCTAGTGAGCATTTCCCAATAACAGCATTCGTTGTTCTACGACCAGAGTCAACTGTCTGTGTGGGCGAAGGTGACAGAAGAGTACCAACTAAAGCTATAGAAGATTTACGGCCCACACTGTTCGGTATACAAAGCACTGAATTACGTAGATCAATCCCATGCCAGGAACAATAACCGGTGATAGTTGACTTTGATGATGAACAACCAGATGTCTCACTTCTTTCTTCTATTTTATTTCAAAGTGAATTGTGGAAAGCATAGAAGTAGTACCCAGTATTTTGATTACTGGGGAGTGGTAGGGGATTTTCTTCAGTTGAGAATTCTCAAGTAACATTCAATTATTCTGATATCGACGCGGATGTGCGTGAGCAGATAATGCATGGTCTGGCAATCGTCTGGATGATATGCTGATAGTACACACTAAACAGAAATCGACGATAAAATATTGGCGTTGAAGTTGAATCGTCAAGCTAAACTGATGACCTCCTCTGTAGATCACTCACTAAGACGAACAGATCATAATTAGAAGGGACATAACGGAGGTTTTGGAAGGACGCTAGACAACAGATGTGACAGTTTTGGTTCGCAATATGCGTGGTTGAAGATGTAGGTTCATCCAAAATAAACCCATAAGGAATTTACCTATGTTCCTTGCAGACGATGATAATTGTGGACACACATGTTTCGAGCTTTAAAGCACTAACTACTACAGGTCCCATGTCCACGGGTGCTTCCAGCTAGCGATGTGGATGGTTGGGCACTCTCCGGCCCAATCTGTGACTAAGTTACTGCTTTGCCGCTTCGCCACTCGTCCGTGGTCATGGCGAACAATGCAGCGTAGGTGTCACCAATGTACTGAGTACAAGACTCAAATAGCGTCAACAACATTCTGATTACCTGCGTTATCGTTTGCGAACATGTATAAGCCGACGGTTGATACTGAAGATTAACTGTTATACAATCATGAGAAAACTGCAAACTAGAGTAACCATTAAACGGATATAATTCATTTGACCTGCTATTTTCGAAGAAAAAAAACCCGCGAATAAGACAGCCTCTTAGTTGTCCCTTAAAGACTTGTGAAACCAAATGGTAGATTAATTAGAAGATGAAAAGTCACGAAACTCACAGCAGACGGATCTGTCAAATCAGGCAAACGACAGAACAGAAGGGCGACGAGTGTCGTGCAGATGAGAAACAAAAATGAACAGGCGCCGAATAGATAGCGATTTCGAATAAACCACTGTGGGAACCTGGTGGGGAGAAAAGAAAATTTAATCCTAATTAAACTGAATAAGTCGAACGAAACACTTCCACAGAGGATGGATTACAAAGGAAACGGAAAGTAATGAAGTTGGGTGCCACTTTTTTCTAAACAAGTTAATGAAATCTAATGCTGCGGCAACAACAGCAGCACAGTTGACGGCTGAGTGACCGTTTCATCAGACATTCCCCTCAAACCATACAACGTAAGAAAGTGGGCACGCCCTTGTATAATGGTAACCACGCGCGTTTAATAGTCACATGACTGCGATTTACAGCTTTGCTGCGGCAACAGTTCCAGACTGGATGTGAGCAGCCCGAGAGTAACTCACCTACATATCTGTGACATGGCAGCGAACACAGTATCGTAGAAAGAAAAAAACAATAACGCCGGCGTCAACAGATGCACTTATTCGCTTTTCCACCAAAAACTCCAGCTCCCTTAGACGGCCGAATTCACATTAAAGGGAACAAGCACTAATGGTGGATAACAACTGAGTCTCAATACTACAAGTGAAATCCAACGGTTACTCGCGAGTGTATCGCCTTTGGTGCCACAAACTTGTCCCTCGGAGCGTAACCGATGGCACCAAACAAACGAGCGTCGTTATCTAGGTTGAAAACGTTGCACTCGACAAAACGAAAAACATGTGCAGCACAAAAGGTCCTTATACATATCAACACAGAATGGGGCACACTTATCTAACTATTCATGTAAGAACAGAACGTTAGAATTTTTGAGACAATGTGAAGGTGCAAAAACAGTACAACCACAGTCAGTAAGGTCTCCAGTGTTTCGTACGGCGATCAAAGCGATGTCTGTTTTTAATGGCTCCCTTCGGGTGGCAATAACGAGTGAACAACGAGGAGACTGGGAAGCAGATGTCTGACACTGATCGTCAAACGAGTCCTTTTGTTCACTACTCACATTCACATAGACTTAGATAGTTAGGTCATGTAATAAAGATGCCAGCTAGTCGTTTGCCACACCGAGCACCCTGCCGACGATGCGGCCGACTGGCGTAAGGTGCGAGGTGGACAAATGATGACCTGGCGTAGACAAATAAAATCGTTCACAAAGGAGATGGTCACCGTAGATCGGGTTCGTCTCCCGGGATAGGGTCATCGTGACTCACAGAGTCGGTGTCTTGAGAGGTTAGGTGAGATGATGGATAATCGAGCTCAGTGGTGTAAATGTTGTCGTTGTTTGTCCGAATTGTCCGTGAAGTGAGTGCACTTAATGACGCGGGGCAGTGAAAGCCGAAAGGAAGCTGTCTTACTGATGACGCTTTATTTTCCCTAACAGTCCAGTTGTTTGTTTTTAAGGTGTAGGCGCCTTGATGTTGGATGTTTGAATATAGACGAAGCTACTTTTGTTTTGGCGGTTAGGTCCCTTCCCGCTCATCTTTTCTTCTCTTTTTCTGTAGAGGGTTCGCTTTTTTATTCGTGGTTGTGTGGCAGTTAAGCATCAATGTGAACCACTAATGATGATGACGGTAGTCAAAGTTCAACTAAAGTTAACCATATGAACCCACTTTATCATAAATGTTCTAAACGGGTAAGCTGTGAGCATCAATAGGTTCACCCAGAAAATAATTCTAGGAGTACAGTCAAGTTCTCGTTGAGTTACATCATTCAAACCGCTGGTTTTCAAACATCTTCAGTTTATACCTGCGTTGGCTTCTTAAGACAGACAACGTCGCCTCTCATGTAAAATGCAGAGAGAACACCGACACCGGAAAAGTAAACACTTAGCGCACTACCTGTCACAACCTAACAAAAAGCAGCACGAACTCAAAGAGCATTGAGATGAATGAGCTCGTTACAATGACAGTAAGTGAACACCAAGTTGTTATTCACGAGGAAACATTCTGGAAGGCGCGTTTGTAGAATGCATTGAGCTTGATGTTGGCTTAATTCCTGGTACTAAGTTTCCCAACAGAGAAAAAACAGACGACATTGTCTTACACAGTCCACCTGCCAAATTCATGCAGTCTATGCTGATCAAGGTGAACGGTCAGGTTGGTTTAAATGGAATACGTCTTACAGATTCAAGATAGAAAGTACTACTTCGGAACTGAAGCATTCCCGGTCCTTAGATTTTTTACCGTATCAGTCCACGTGGGACTGTGGACTGTTTCCAAACACTACAACACTACCTCGCCAGCTTGCCTTGATACTGATCACACCGGCGCCAATCGCAAAAGCACGCGTTGCCATTGCCAACCTGCGCCAGTAATGGCGTCGAAATGACGAGCAGCTGTCACTTGAAAGAGGGATATACAATGCTTACACGTATTCGGTTTAGTTATATGGTTCACAATGAAGATATCCGCAGATTTGAAATGGTTGACTACTGTCATCTCCAACAGTTAGTCCACATCCAGTGGGATGACCGCATGAGCAACGCGGTAGTCAGATACCGGCTATTTCGGAACGCTTTGGATATGCGACCAGTTCGTCGAATAATCACGCTGCAGGTCTGCGACCGTTGAGACAAGCAGTCCGTACACCAACTGAGAGTTAGATGAAACCGCGGGAAAATTAAGCAACGATGTGTTCACAAAACATGAGGATTCTGGCCATTCCCAAGTGGATAGATGTCACCTGTCCGTTTGGTGACTTCACGTTCACTCATATCGCTGGTTAGCAACGCCACCTAACATAGCAACGTTCGACAATTAATGGCGTGCCAGTATCTACATTGTCAGTCCTTCCGTTTAGTTTTGCCAGTCCGTTGTTACCCCTTCTGCTATAGTTTTTCTGTAGAATATTTTACCTCATTACTGCGGTCAGCTACAGCTCCAACCATAGTACTTTCTGGCCGGACTTATGGTCGGTATGAACGAATGAATGAATGGAAAATGGGTCACTCAAGAGCAACCTTACACCCCCACATTTGGAAATTCGGAAAACCCAGTGTTGTCCACTGATCGTATAGTTTTACATGTCCTTGCATTGTACTCCAGGAGACGATATCTTTCATTTTATGAAAGTTATTCAGAAGATGTAGGGATATAATCTAAATTTCAATTCTGCTACATGAACAACATTACAAAACGACCGTGATGCAACAACAGTTAAATGATCAATTTTTCCAGCCTTCTTGAGAATCCGATCAACACAATTCTCATTCACGGTCGATTGGTCTCTTTAACCCACGTACGCATGAGAAGTATACAGAAAAACAGGCCGTGCGGTTTTTCAATAGGTTCACTTCGCTTTGTCAAATGAATGCGAGAACAGGCTACTAGAAATTGCGTGAACCACCCCGTGTACGATGATTCCTTGTTACAATGACCACCACGGAACATAAAGGTGAGGACAAGTGTTAATAACTAAATACTAAATTAGAAACTCAGATTTTAAGAGGAGAAATTCACATCCTCGGATGTTACCACACACATCCACTGAGTACAGATCACATTCAACTGCACAAAAAAAGGACTCGGTGTTCTCCTTGTAGGTTGGATGCCTTCCATTGATCTCCGATCGAACGTAACTAAATAAAAATGAATGTTAAATGCGATGCCGAAACTGGTGCCAATCACGCTATCAGGCGTCAATATTACTGTGGATTTACTGGATCAAATAGTCATTAGGTTACCAATTTGCTGACCACAGTTAAACAGAGGTCTGAAAGCAGTTCATCATTTGTGACAACCTATAATCCTGGCATGATAATGCACAGGGCTTTCTGAATCAGGCAGACGCTTTAAACAGCATCGATATAAACCGCATGAATGTTGAAATATGCGGGCCGGACAGTGGATAGGTTCCGTTTTCTTTATTCAAAAGTTGATCGAAGAGACCTGAATGGGTACTGGGACTAACTGGCTTCACGAAGGTAGCAGTAATGTAATCACACCTAGAACACGAGGTCCAACGGGAGGAAAAATACTACTGCGCAGAACGAAAAACCAACAGAGAATGAACCTGGTCACTTCAATCAGGAAAGATCAAATCGAGATCTTATTGGAATTCAGGGTGGAGTCGCCAACGACGCCCGCTCGCTTTTCCAAGGCAGCAGGATTTTCGTGGTTCGTAGATACGTGTGGTCCAGATCAGTGAGTGAGTAATTACTCTGGTCAACAATATGTTCAGAAGACTGTCAGACACTCGGAAAGCTGCAACCGTCATAGTGATCATTGTAGAAGGTAACAAAACAACATTTCACTATCCCACACATTCTGTGGGAATTCGCCAGCTTTTTACTAAAACGGCTGTTATAAGAAAAAAGACTTCATGGAGGAGATCGCCATTAAATTTGCTGTGTTGGCTAGCTTTTTAAGAAATCATTCAAGAGGTTAAAGACAAGAAGCATCAGACACTGGTGTGACTGAAACACAGTTCCCGTGGCATCAGTCCATAACCACAGGTCTGATGACCAAAAGGAAAACATACCAACCAAGTGAAAAAATTAGGATGAGCATAAAAAAATAAGAGATACAAGTATCCCACCGTTCTTGTTTCAAGTAGGTCCGACTAACGTCAGAAAACTGAGGTCGTCTGATACGAAAACCATCTCCAGCTGCATTACTGATTCGTAGAAGGAAGGTTGTGTGTCAGTGAAGCAGCAGTGTGAACCACTGATGTATTGCTGTTTATGATGATAATGATGATGATGGAAGGAAGGAAAGAATCGCCAGTTATCCGTAGAATAATTATTCTTAACTAAACTGTTACCAACCACAGGATAGCCGGCATCGAAGCTAAATGGTTGCCGTTAGGAGATATGGTCAGTTCCCGTTGTGCCCCGTATGGTCAATGGAGACTAGAAATGGCTAGCGCGGGAATGAACGAGAACGAATCACGCGGTACGGAAGTCGACGATACACAAAACCCCAGAACGAGGAACTTGACTTTCAATCGAGTGTACTTACTCTCAAACTAAGGATAACGTAGCACACCAACGTCTCCATATATATATATATATATATATATATATATATATATATATATATATATGCACGGGCAAAGATGACAGGGGAACGGCTTGTATCAGAAGCTCTCTATTCACGGAGTTCGTTCAATCGACACGCAGATATAGACAGCCACTACGTCAGCATCATTGACACTGGAACGAAAAACGAGCAAAGACAGACCGACAGGCGAACACGGTGAGAGGCAGAGCAATCACATTCCAACACACTTATTTGTTTGATAACGGATCCTAGTGTGGATTTGAAACGTCACAATAAATCGTTCACCACTCAGTGTTTGCCCCCTTTTTAATACTTCAAATATATATATATACTTTGATTAACCATGAATAATCCTACATTCTTTGATTCGGTAAAAGATGAATGCGCTAAACAAAAGACAAATGATAAATACCTTCCTCAACTGTTGCGCTTCTTTTTGCTCATAAGCTGAAATGGATCAGATGTTTTGTGGTTGATCTGTAAATGTGTACGCATTCACCACAGCCCCAGAAGGGGTTGATAAAGGTTTTCTGTAAACAGTTGACTGGTCGATTTCAGATTATGAGCAGAAATAAGCTCAACAGCTAAGGAAAGTAATTCACATACCTTCCTGCAACCCTAGTGATATCGACCTCGTGGTCAAGTAGATATGTGTCTGGATTACAATCTACCGTTTGTTCACGGGTCGCTGGTTCGATTTTCTGGCGTGCTGGTGAGACGAAACTAGGTGGGAACGGCTGTTCTCCACTCTGCTCGCGATCACTGGGATCAACCGTTAGTAACAAATGAGAAATTGGCGTAAAATTGAGTCTGAGCACGTTATGACACGAACAGATGAAATTTAAAACCACGAAATATTTTTCGAATACACCACAAAAAATAAACTGACCCTGAAAAGAATAGTTTTCCCCGATAATTACACCGCACACAGATAATCAGTATCTTCGGCCAATAATAACAAACAGGTGCTTACTGAACCTGACAGTGAAATCACAGGTATTCAGAGAGCAAGACAAGTTAGTTCCATGATCGCATTACTGTTAACAAAACGGTCGTAGCACATAAATATGAACCCATTGGTAAAGTACTTTCGTTACCCTGCTCATCAACATATTTCTCGAGTCCTAGTAATAACAGAACTTCTAGTCAGGTGTCAGTTGTACACTGATAGTCGTCCAACAAACCATCACCCGCAACTGTGTACGGACGACCACCCCCTCTTCATAATGCTCTATTGTGCCGCTCAGATTTTCTCTCACGCATATTGGAAATTACTTATTAACCCTAAGGTTGGTGGAGTGTTGTTAGAAACGACGACAGTCCGAGCTACAGTGCCCAAGAGTGCGGCTCAAGGCTGAAAAAATGACAGTGATGTGAGCGAGGTCTCTCGAAACCAGACACTCACAGGCGTTACCAGAAATACTACATATAAATCAACCAAAGCCCCAAAAGTTGCCGAGCTTAAAGCGGTGTAACGGAAGCCACCCTACAAAGCATCTTCTGTTTTCAACGGTGAACTGAGAAATAAACCACACGAATAACACTAACACACAGAAAACGGATGAGTAGGAAGAGAATACGGACACGGATGTTACGTTTTAGGTGTGGTTGGCCCGGAGTGTTGAAACTTTTGTGTCACAAACTAAGCGTGGCAAAATAATGCAATTACTGATCATTTCACACTTTAGTCGTGCATCTTCTAACGTAATAAATTCAAGTAGATCGCTGACTAAAATGAAAATGAATCCGATTAGGCAAACTCTGCGTTAGAATGTTCTCCAGCATGCTGAAAGAAAGTTTCAGATTTACGACTTATGCTCGGAGCTCGCTAATGAAATGT
>LUCH01000065.1:0-13870 GCA_013368495.1 Paragonimus heterotremus
ACATCAGGGAAAATTCACAGAGTTTGAAGAAATCATTCTTACTACATGCTGTGCAGGCTTTCAGTAACCAACTTCCTGTAAAGCGGTTCACATCAGGTATCAGAAAAACTTGATATCAATGAATACACTGGAAGTAGATTTCATTTAGGATGAGGTTACTGAAGTCACGCTTCAATAATTTTAGAGACTGTGTGAAAGACAGTGTAGTACCTGTCTGTGAGTTTTATTTGTGAAAATAGTAGTGAGTCTTACCATCCATCGATTTAATCGCTGTTGAAGAGGTCGCTACTGGATTACTCTATATAAGGGAACCACGATGAAGTGAAAGAAATTTTCACAGATCTGTGGCAAATGGAAGTTGTTTTCTATATGTTGTCGTCTACAGATTGATGTCTAATTAGTTCTGGTTGACTAGCTTTCCGGTTGCACTGAGTCATTGTCACCCTCGTATCACACGGAGCAACCGCATGTGAGTATGTAGATGCCGCCCTACTCAGGTGGCAATCTGTCAACAGATCTGTCCATGAAGTGGTGGTAACTAGTCTGAAAACTAGCGCCATTTTCTGGTGCCACGAAAGACGCACCTGAAAGAACTACAGTCTGAAAATGAGGATTAAGCTGCACTTCTAACGCGCATTTGTGTAGTAGACAATTTTGAAAGACAATGAAACATAGGTGTTGCGTCGACGATATGTGCTGTAATTAAGGCGCCTCTGTCTGTAATGCCCAAGATGGATCGAAGGTACTCCGCCGAGGAATCGCAGACTGGATTGACTCCTTGCTGACACTCGGTCGACTGGGACACGCACTTAGGATTGCTGACGAACACATTTCGAAGCGCATCCTCTACCGACAGATAAAAACTAGCAAGCGAAGTTCCTGTGGCCAAAAAGTTGTGGTATCAGGGTATAATTCAAATAAGCTTTCTGCTTCTTAGTGATTATCTTAGAACTAAGGAGGACGTATCGTTTCGCTTACAGTCCAGACAAAGGTATTCGGAGTGGATGACTGACAGTTTAGTGAACTACAGTTGTGCAAACATGAAATTCGGCGTGCGGCGCACAAAAACTGTGCCTGCCACAGGTCATGATAACTTGACAGTTTCGCACTGCGATGAGTACGCTGGCCGTTTTAGAATGATAGGTCATTGTTGTACTCAACAACGATTACCAGCATGTTGGACGCAGTCAAGTTACCAGTTAATTTTCTTTTCTCCGTGGTAACCTTAGGTCCTAGTTATTTGGTAAAACACGAGCCTTCCTATCCAGGCACCTGGGTCCTAGTTGTGTCTTACTTCTCCTTTTTTCAGATTTATTGGTAAAATGTAGATTTGTGGCTTCATCTTGTTTTTCAGTCCGAATTGAAATCTATGTTTATCTGTTCATTTTTAAGACATGTGAATTAGTTTTGTTTCCTTGTTAAAACTATATTTTATAACATATTCTCTGTCTTTCTTCTCACCTTGGTCTCTCATTGTCTTGTTTCCGAACCGTAGGGTTTCGCTAACCTGTTATTTGACCAACCAATATTGACCGGCTGGACAACAGACGTCCCCACCCAAACATCTCCTGCAATTATTCTTTTGGTTTTACACTAGATACGGGATGTGTGAGTGGAATTGATGACGATGCAGCACATTGTGGTTATTGTTAGGCGCAAGCCTTTTTTACTTTCCGTCTCACACAGACAAATCGGAAAACAGTTGCCAACTTTGTATGAAGTAACAAGAAAAAGACGAAGTCTTACGGAAGGTAGAAAAGCAACTCTGCACGAATTAAATGCGAAAGTAAACATTAGAAATCTTCAGTGTTTCATCATGGTTACCGACGATACACCTACTTGTCGAGGCAACTTCATTGTCATCACAAACATTTTGTGATCAAATGTAGATGAATAAATGACCCTAAAGAATAATGCTTAAGTAGACTTTTGTAAATTCCCCTTTATTTTCAAATAACATAATAACCTCCGGTTGTTCAACCAACTATTAGTCAATTCTTCTTCTCCACTTGACACTCATCGTGAATATATAAAAACATGGAAGTTATGGGTAGTTTTTCTCGTAGGGTTGCTTCTATAAATTCGCTTAGTTTCTTCACCTGACTGTTTCCTCTTCAAATCCAGTTACAGGCTGCTTTTATCTTTGCCAATACAGCTATGCTCCAGCCGCATTCCGGGATGTTTGGTGACCTTACTCGGTCAAATATACATTAGAAATAAATACCTTTAATGCTAAATATTTGCATTCACTGTGTGACCCACTGCGTGGGCGTAATATGTCCAATTTGAACGACTATGGAGAAACAGAACAATACCAAGGAAAACCCCTGGGACATCTTAACTCGTTATGGAGTTACAAACAGGTGATATTTCGAAGCGTTTCGTTGGAGAGGTGTGCTGTTCAAAAGTAACACTTTGCTGCTCTATCAACTCTTCATTAATTTACTAATCGAATTAGTTCATACACTTTTCCAGACAAAATACATATTTATAATTGGCATTAAAAGTTTTCGTCATGCGTAATACTTGTTTGGTTGTTCGAATTTTGTCACAGTTTGCGAAGTTAAGTTGATTCTTTTTTCTCTGGCGCTTTACCGACTAATAGATTTCAGAAAAATTATGACAGAATTGTTTTTTTTGTATACTCACTGGATAAGACAAGATCAGTTTTTTTCGGCCAGAACTGTTGCGTATCATTTCTGTGGACTGCTGGACGTGAAGTTATCATATTTTTGACTAATCAAATTTGTATTTATGAAGGAAGTGTGCCAAATTGTTTCGAACATTGTAGACTTCAGAATATTGCACATTTTACAAAGTACCCAACGAATACGACTTTCCACAAAATTGAGTGTATTCAGCGGAGATAACGGCAGTTTGTGCGTAAAAACTAAGAATGTTAAATTAAGTAGACTTGTGGATTTTCAATGTTTGACGATGTGTAGTGCTTTATTTGATCTAGGTGTGTGATATCAACTGGTTGCAGAGGTGGGGAAAGGAAGAAGATGCTGCATTTAGTATAAAGGTTACTGAACCAACATTTCATCGGAATTTGAAATCCGTAATAAAGTACGAGTTCCGTTCAGTTTGGAACATTTGGTCTGTATGTGTTGTGGTATAAGAACGCATGACCATCTCGAATTTTACTTTGACGGAGAAATCTTTGAGCTCATGAATGACTTTCAAACAGACTAAGAGTAATTATTAAGTATCATCTTTTGCGTGACTATCTTCAGAATTTTAGTGAGTGTTTTCTTCAGCTCGGTTCAGGACTTGAATTAAACATTCCTTTCCTTGACTGCCCTTACTTGGGCCAACAATCTGTTCGGTTTACCGCGTAAACAGTCAAGTTGAGTAAGAAGTTTTGAACCAAAACGGAGTCGTACGCACGTCTATAACTGTCACTAACTTAGGTGACCAATGGTTAATACAACAAACACAATAATTTGACAGTTACGGAGGTAGCAGAACAGTAGGTCAATAAGACAAATGACTTAGAAAATTAATTGGAGGTATAAAGAGATGAGTGACGATTTGCCAGAGCTCTAATGCGCGTTCCTGTAAGATGATCAACGGAAAATAAAACCGAGTGGAGGAAACAGATAGCCTTTTGGTTTGACAAAGTCTGTTCGTTTCGGGTGTGTATCTACAACATACAATTTCTGTCAGTTCTCGGCTTCCACATGAGGGTTGCAGACCTAATTAAATGATGATGACCTAGATTACAGGCTTTTGGACGTTCAAACTTGTCCCGATTAGCGTATGAATGTCAACATTGAGTAGATATTGCCAAGCGCTGTCTATAGTGTAGTTAATGTTAGCACTGAATACGATCATGAGGATTAACCGTTGCTTTGGGACTTAAAGTTGGAATATCCACATGATTGTATGAGGACAGAGAGATACTTGCAACTCACTCGAATTCTCTTGTTTTCCACTCCGATGGATACTTCTTAAAAGTGTGTGGCACTACGGATAAACAAAAACTAAACTTGTTTTTCTCAGTGAAAAGTGTAACAGCAAAATTTGCAAAAATTTTTGAAAGATCACTTGTTGTCAATCCCAATGGACAGTGAAACTATCATATTATGTTATAGTGGTTTACCTTTGCACTGAACGAGATTATTGAATGCTTCTAAAAATACAGTTAGAATACGTAGCTTTTACCGACCAGGGTTTTCACTAAATTTGAGTCCCGATAGTAATTGTGTAACAGTTTAGAATAAACAGTCAACCTCCAGATGGTTTGCTTGCGAAGTTGAAGAGCATAAAACAACTCTGTTTACTACATAGAAGCAACCAATGAACATTTGTAGCAAACATATTTTGAAAAGCATTTTGTGCAGAGTTAACAAGGTAATCACCACAAATTTTGGAAGTACCATACATGAGCTGATCGGCTGATTTTGTCATGATTAACACAGTAATTGCTTCGGCCATAGTTATCACTTCCAACGAATGTACTGAAACATGAGGAAGTAGATAGGACCTGATTGAGAGTTATACTAGCCACATGAGTGTGACGTCAAGAAGTGAATGAGAACCTAAAAATTCGAGAGCAATGTTTTCTTTTAGGCTCTTGAAAGTATCCACATTGGTTGAGTCACGTAAGCTAAAGGGTTCATTCACCGACCGAGCAATAATGGCGACCGATAATTATGTTAACTCCTGCCCGGCTCGCGCGCGACCTACTGTCTTTGGGCAAATATGTACGTTTCATAAGTTAATTATAACCACAGTCGTTTGCACGTTTTCCAAATAATGTCGTGGCATGCCACTTGAATGTGTGCTTTCCAAAAGAATACTTGCAATGACTGAGTTGTCCAGCATTAACATGTGAGTTTCAGCAGTCAGCATTCTGTACGCCAGTTTCTTTTAATGTCATCTTGTTGTGATCTCTTTGTGATGACGTGTGAACATAATCCTAGTTGTAGACAGCCTAAAAAAATCGACACTTTTTCACCTCAAATGATCAAATATTCAAACAGATGTTACTTGACTTATTCACGGTGAACATAGCCCGTAGTTTAAAATTTTGCAGTGTTGTGAACAACAATGAAACTGAAAAGACTAGATGACCAACCATTGTCCAGTCGGTCTGATATGTTTGTGCTTGGTTTGCTTTCGCAACAAGGATAACGTGTTCGGTAGGAAAAAAACGAAGCTCCAAGAGTAAGCATGAGTTCATATATTGGTTTAACCTTAGAAAAAAGAAGCCACTATCGACTATTTGCGAAGTTCGAGCAGTTATAATATTTCTTCGGATAATGGTTTCACACACTGTAATCCCTATCTAATGCGATATGCAAAAGAACCTAGGATTCGATGAACTTTCGCCCGGAGTGCCCCAGGGCTATAAGATGAGAACAGTTTATTGCGCGTAAACGAAGGACGTATTTAGTATTTGGTATCTCCATAAGTTCAATACTAAATTGTCTCACAGAGTTGATAAAATCATTACACCGCTGAAGTTGCTTTCTGTTTAATTGTATAATAAGTGTAAGTGAAAGAGTGTTTTTTTCTGATAAAGAATACATAGCAAACTAATGAATACTTGATAGAAGACTCCTTATAGGTTTTCCATATTATTGAATAAGTCTACATGTTAAACGCAATGGGGGCAGAGATGACCCAGTAGAAAAGCAATTTAATGGTCGGAAGCGCATTAAAATCGGACTAGACTGCTGGGAGACATATGCGACGAGTCATATCTTCGAACTTATTCTGTCATTTTGCCCGGTCTTGTATGCAAAATGTCTAAATGTCTGGCGTCATTTCGGGAAATCAGAGTACACATTCAGCCGTCTCATTATGATACTGTGAGAAAGATGGACATGCCAGTCTATGTAACTGAGGTCTTGGTGAATAACAGATTACAAATTAATTAGCTAATGCTGTAGACCACAAATGTTCGGGACTGCCATACAATTCTGGGAGAAAACACAGAGCACCAGGATATATATCCCCTAACCCTACCACCAGATAAGAAGCGTACATAACGAAAACAAGTGCTGGATCATTGAGATTTCTCCCAACTAGCACTGACGCAGCACGCGACTCACCAAATACTCAGTCAAACTAGCAGACAATTATGCAATCCGAGTACAGCAAGATTACGATAGGCCTAAACTTTTTGCACTGCTATCACTGATTAATAATGATAATGTCGGAAGATAGCCGGTTGTACAAAGCTGGTGTTACGCTCCTTGTCAAAAGGATAAAAGGTGGGGTCAGTAATGAACAGTCAGGAATTTGGTTAATTTCAATCTGATCTTCAATGAGCAATCAAATGTGATGATTCAGTCTTGCCTGGTATGATGATAAAAGCGCAGTGGCTAACACGGTTGCAGTAAGAAAGCGTGATGCGATTTCTAAATCAATCTGTGGCAAGGATATGCATTAGTGTCTCAATGTGACAATAAAACTTCAGTGTAATACGTTCGTTCAAGACAGTCTGGCTGGAAATTCTGTGCGAACGCGAAGACTGTGAGGAAGTGTATGGTGTTCGAGTTGGAAAAGTGCAGTTTTAACGTATAACACACTTTGATAGGGATAGCAGTTTTAGGCTTCAGAAAACGTACAGCGATGACATATTTTGGCCGAATCTTAGCGAAAGCTGAATGTAATTACAATGTTGTTGAGAAGTTACCAGGTTAATCCAAGGTATTCCTGGACGCTGTCACCAGAAAGTATTCATATTCTCTAACAGTAATTATCGTTGGTCATTTAGTTCCATAAGGTCGTTCAAATTTCCCAGGCCTATCGAACCGTGTTATCCAGGTGCAGACTGTTCAACAAGCCGCATTTGATGCATATTTTGTCCAACATTCACTCGGTACACAGTATGTAGGCTCCTTGGGAAAACTGATTGATCTGATGTCACTGTCACCACTGGAACAAAGGAATAGCGCGCTGAGAGAAAGATTGATTGGGAAAATACTGAACGCTGATTTCGTAAGCCTCGTCAAGTACGAGTGCGTGTGTGAGGATTCATTCTAATCGTATGCCATGTACTGATTATGCTATTCCGCTTAAGTGTCGATAACCATCTGAGTGATCGATTGGCCGCATAGTTTATCCGTGTCTTCTGGTTAATCCTCTAACTGACAAAAGAAGGGCTTTGGTCAGATGCGTGTATAAACCAACTCAATACTACCGGAGTTCTACTATCATTATCTTTAGCTCGAATGGGCGTGTTTGATAGATTCAAACCTTCAAAGTATTATATCCTTCAACATTATGTCGGTTGACATAAATGAAAACCAGTAAATGCCTTGGTGGCATCATCACATAGAGTCGGCAAGTGATGAGCAAAAACCATGCGCTTGTCATGACCAATCTGCAATGACTGAGCAGGGACTAGAATTCCGACGAACCACACTCATCTTTGACAAATATAACCTGCCAGAACTGTGGGATGCCCATTGGTAGAATACTTCAAAACAGTAACCGTGTTGTCTGTCACCAAGCTGATTAGGGGTACTGGAGAGATTGAAAAAATAAAGTTAGCGTGCTAAAAGCAGACCTGATTTAATTAGATAGACGTATAAACAAGCAGATCCTCTTCTAAACATGAGGACAAATTGTGATCACAAAAAACTCATGGTAAAATTCTTACAGAACAAAGGAGAGTAATCAGTAGTGGACGAAACACTACTATGTGCTACACCACATGCACTACACGATGTAACAGTAAAAGATAATCAAAGCGATGTCTCTTCCATAAGGTAATAGAAATTTGGGGAAATTTGACTAATTCAATGTGAACATCACCCAAATTGGATCGCAGCCGTCGCACTCAGATGAGCAGTTCGGTCAGTCCACTTTGAAAGAATGCACTGAACTCGAGTTTCATTTTTGGTACATCTAATCAGTAGCATATGTCCTCATTCTGACCGAAATTTTCAGCCTGACCGTCGTTGTTGTGAGACTGGAATGTGAATCGTAACCTCAGTAACTTCAGAATAGACATGACTTAATGATCAGATATGTAATGGTACAACACTCCGCGCTAAACCCGATGACAATCCTAGCTATCCATTCGCCCCACATCCGGTCAGGAGACCACAAGTTAACTGTCTCACTCAATCAATTATTCCTGGCCTAATCACAAGGTCACAGACACATCACGCGCTCCACAGTCCAGTGCGTGATTCAACATACCCTGTCCACTCTACACACCCAGGCTCCACTTAGCGTAATTCACCTTCGCTCACCCGACAGACAGTGACGCCTTGTCCCCTCAATACTGCGATAGGCAAGGCCACATGCACACACACACGCGCGCATCGACCGAGTCAACTCACGCGCGTTAACTTACACGCACGTAATGTGCGCACATGAAGGCGACTAAACTCGCAAGAGGCACAACACAACTTCTGACGCTGCGTCTCGGACGGTGAACAAGTCAACAACGCGCAAAACTAACGGACACGAGGACGTGAGCTACACCACAACTGTACCGCTCCACATTGCACCCACGTGATCCTATCCCTGTAACACTACCAACACACAACATACACCTGGGTACTGCTATCCACACCACTATCTACACGGACATTATTTTGTACTGTACGTGAGTCTCCCGGCTTGTCTATGTTCTAATCATCTTCCTGTTTATGCCTATTTGTGTCATACACCTTACTACTCAAATGTGCACCCTTCTTTTGTTATACGTAGTTAGTGTTAGGCCGTAGTCATTTATCTATAACCCACATATCTAAACCAACAATCACAATCTTGTTTGAACAGTGTTCAGCTCGTCCGATTGTTTCTGAGAGAGAACAAACAACGTTGTTCTGCTCTATTTATTGGATCATCCGTGTTCAGCACTCCTCACTTAAATTGAAACCAACCTTTTCATTTGACCAACTGGAAATGCTGCGAACAGTGAACAGAAGATCAGGTTGTTCAATAATGGCGGTAGCTCCAACCTAAGAAGTCCTCATTTATTCGAATTACCGGAGGGGTTCTTTTTATTGTTCCTTCGGAATGTTCGAACAAGCTAAACACTATTTACTCAGTGTTGCGGTTGAGCGTTCGGACTGTTGTTCGATCATGCCATCTGCGAGATTACCGGCGCTGTTGGTAACAGGCTTGTTTCGCTAGCGCAAAAGTCGTTCTAGCGAAAGATCTGCTGTCCAAAGAGCTGCACGTTTTTAATTTCTGTACGTAATCTAGGGAAGAATCCGTCAGAAAGCCAACAGTGCATACATTTATAAATAGGGTGTGAAAGAGAAATAAGTAGACTCAAGCCTTCTAAAACTCCGAAGACAATATCCAGTGCAGGAAGAGGACGGACAAACTACAAGAAGACCGAAATACCACCGACGAGAAATCGAACACACTGTCGTTTGTTCTAAACAGACAATTGTGCAAATGACCCAAACAACGACAACGACGTAAACAGCCTAATGTTCAGGAATGCACACAATCTGTTTTGTGGGAAGCATTGCACACTTTAGCGTAATAACACTCTTTTTCGGACGACACCTCTAGTATAACCCAACGTACATGCAGAACATGCATGCATCTAAATATCAAATAGCACAGAGATATTTAGAAACATTGCATTTTCTAGGATTGTTATGTTAGATTGTGTGCACTGAAAACGCCATCTCCAATAACCTTCAGTTACCTTCAAATGTAGTGCATGTGACTTTGTTTTGTTGAAATTCTTGACTGTTTTACTGAAACGCAACGTTCCAGTTGTGTTACTCCATTCAAGGAAACAAAACTACGTAAGTTCTCTGTGACTACTTGGTCTTGTGATCATTACGCTGCCCATACACACACAAACTTGATACCGTTAATGGCAGTTGAGAGTGATGTTTGAATTCGGATAAGCAACCACTTAAAAGATAGGGAATGGTTTTGACAGAATCCATTTTTCCGTTACTTTGAGGACAGAGGATTAGCAGGATGTCGGCTAGCGCTTATGTTGTGAATTAAAGTAATGATCATGTGTAATTAGTTTGGACTATTTTATCTGGCCATATCATGAAAAGTGCATGGCTTTCAATCGAAATCCGCTACCTTTAAAATTGTGTACTCAGTGATTGGACCGTTTGGTTGTTGTTGTAAATCTTCAGCTGAATGCAGTTGCCGTTTGACTAAATTCTCAGCAAAGCAACGATCATTTCTGAAGAGAGTAGAGGTTCTCCTAAATAGATGACTTAAAAATGACTTCTTGTTTAAGCTGACAATCAGGCTACAGGTTTGTACCATGTTGACATTCCTTTTTAAGGGTAGACGTGAAGGCTTCCGGAATTACATTTCAATCCTTTCCTCTTTTTGTTTCTAAACTGGTATTTTCATTTTTCCTGGTTGTGTAGGAGTTTGTTATCGAATCTTTGACGTTGTCTCTGTTCATTTTATGCATGAGACCAACAAATTCTCCTACGGGTGACAATCCTTTGAATGCTGGCTATGATGCTACAGTTGGCAGATTTGAAACAATCTCCCATTTCCAATGGATTGCATAAAAATTGTCTGGTATATAACAAATTGTTTATTCCTAAACAAGTGGCTGTTAGGAATTAACATTTAGACGGTTTCTTATGCTTGCACAGTACCCTCATATGAAACATGCGATGTGTGATTTATGTAGCTTGTCTGATTAAATTCGTGTACTTGGATAGTTTGCATTTGAGATGTATAGGCCCTATCGTTATGATAACAAAACTTATCTTTAACATCCCTGGGAAATAAGTTTTTTAATTATATGGATGAGCTTTACAAACAGTGATGTTGTTATCGTTACTATTGAATAATAGGTGGAACAGATCAACTATGGGTATCACATGAAACACCACATTATTGTATACAAATTTTCTCATCGTAACTTAGCCAATTTTCATGCTTATATGTCAACTGCAACAGGCTGCTTTTAGGTTTAATCAGGTAAAACAAAGTAGTAATCCAACCACCGGTCTCTGCTACCTATTTTGTGGTTCGTCAGCAATCCATCGTACACGAATCGACCGCTCAGACTATTCCAGTATTCACTTAATTGTTGATACCAACTTATCGGGGTAAAACAGACCGGACTGGCAAGCTGAACGAGGTGACACGTTAGCTTACGTATATGATTACTTGTGTCAGTAGATATACGTGTTGTACGTGGCTTACACTCTGACTAATTAGTCATAAACGCAGATAACGGATGTTATGGTTCACAGTGAGCTTATTGGTTAGTCATCACTACAAAAGTCAGGTATAAATAACAGCCAAATGCTTAAAATGTTGAGTAGTGGCTTAAAATCTGTACAGTGGAAGGAAAGAGACCAGAAGCGAGTGGCTCATGAATGAGGAAAGTCTGGTGTGATTGTTACCCGGTGAGTACAGTTTTAACATGAAACGAGCCTGGATGAATTATTCCAGGTTATCTGTAATGTTTATACCAGTCGCACCTTCTGTGATTCGATCACGGCGTGCAAAGTTGTGTTCAAAAGTGTCATCTGTTTGCACCATTGACTGCTTTTAGCTCATTATACCTTAACGCTTATTCCATAGCGACCAGCACACACAGACTGACTTTCTACTCATCTAAACTTTCATTGTGGTATAATTCTGCACACAAAATTGCTGTGTACTAGCTAAATTGTAGACACTGATGTTTGCAGATGTGAAGTCTTCCTCAGCATTTGTCTCACTAGATTCACGTTTGTCTTTAGAAGAGTGCTTAATGTCCTACCCTTATAACGACGAGCTCAGCCTGCTCGATATGCTCAATATCTACCTCTTGATTGGATAATTTATTTCGTTAGAAGTGCGATCAACTCTGTTAGTGAAATGAAACGCCAACCCTATTCCACGTTATTTCCAAAATGGTGATGCAACTATGCAACGAATTTTGGATTTGGCAGTTGCAATTGTAGTCTTGTTCAATGCTGCGAAACAAATTTGTATACAGACTAAGCTCCAAACAAGCGTAGCATTGTTCTAGAATATCAGTGCAACCATCACAGGGGTTGGTAGAAAAACTCATTCATGTGATAAATCCATATGATAAACACGAATCAAGATAACGTTCTATGAACTCCATTTACTCTTAAACTTTCAATCTAGTACAATTAAAAGAAGTAGGCTTCACTGTTGTTTTCAACCGTGCTCACAGAATAGTCACATCAGATTAGCTAGTCATGTGAATTCTGAAAACTGTCAAGTGATCATGCTTGTGTTAGTGATACCAAGATCACAGCCTACTATCTTTTTAATCTAGAAATATCTGCAAACAAAAGTTTTTGTGATGCCAGCTTTGAAAGAAAACACAAATTGGTCGTTTAAACTGAAGGCTGAAAGCGTTGGTTCTGAACTGAACTGCGTCAGCAGAATTGGGACAGCCAGAAATCATGTGCACCACAGATACTGAACCAATTGCATGGCGGACGAAGTTTCTCAATTACAGTCTTTGAATTTAAGCCTGTATGCTGTGTGGTCTTTCACTTTATAATCAATATGAGCAGTCATCAGAGTTCTTATAGCTATCAATTTAGTGGCTAACTGGCCATCATGATGAATCAGAAATTTCGTAGGTATGTGTTCCAACATGCCTTACCAGTTGAATTTCTTCGCACCATCTGTTACACCGTCTTTCATCTAATGATGACTGAAATACAATGAAACACTCTAGCTGCTGGCTCAGTCAGGTCACATTTTCGCAATAGGGACGTTGAATTTGTACTAGATCTACGAGTCAGCAACCGAAAATAATTGGTCCACTGGCAAGGTTCATGCTAGTGATATGGAAAAGTGATTGTAAATCGGCGATCACCAGAGAGAACAAACTCATCTCTCCTAATAAATGCGCATACTTTCGGGTTGGTCCCGTATAAATGCTGGCGTTGCCTTATTTAACGAACACATTATGCTCATAAGCATTTGTAGGAAGGAATTAAGAGGTGAAATAGAATAATTATTTCATGGGGAAATTTTTAGGTTTACCCTCTTCTATTATATTTTAAATGTCACCATTAATACACTATAATATTGAGAACAGTCCACAGTCAATTCAACTAGACTGGGACAAGCGACAGAACATGTGTGTCCAAACGTAATAAGCATTCTACGAAGACAAGCCGGAAGCTCCATAACTGTAAAGTTGGACTCAAGCCCTGGTCTCACTATGTCATGCGAAATCCAGCAACAGGATTTCAGAAAACGTTTATCCTTTAGTTCAACTTCGTTGCTGTCGAAGTTCAAGACGTTACTACTGTTGCGGATTGCGGCGTTCGTTTGAATCCAGCTAAGGCACAAATTTCTGGAGCCTTTCAGGTTATTCAGTCAACTCTTTTGAAAGAAGAAAACCTGATGTGAGTTTTGTTTTATCAATAATGGACTTCTATTTCAATTCCAACATAATCCAAAACCATGCTTTCATGCGTTAACCGTGTAGATTAACGAACCAACAGACTCAAAGTAGGCAGAGAAAAATTACCGCAGCTGAACATTCTGAAAACGAAAACTGCGATAAAATACGGAAGTTGCTCAATCTACATCGATTTAATCCCCGACGCTTTACTGGTACATTGTTCTGCAGTTTTACTGCGTTCAATAGTGAATTAGGTGCTTGGAACGATGAATCGAGAAATTGGATAACAAACGTTTCTGTTTATAAACTGATAGGATAATCCAGACATAACTCAAAGTCGAATGTGGCTGTGAATCTGGATCGATCGTGTCCGACGTACAGTCATATGCTTACAACTCTTCCAGAACATGAGATGGAGCTCAAATCTCAACCCTCAAAAGAATGTGCATAAACGATGAACTCTAACAAGAACAAGGTTTCAGTGCGGTGATTCTCTCATAAAGCTGACTAGGACTGCTCATCCATGAAAACTGCAGGAAACATTTTGCAGGATATTGA
>LUCH01000065.1:14795-40416 GCA_013368495.1 Paragonimus heterotremus
AAGGAACTTCAATATCCTGCAAAATGTTTCCTGCAGTTTTCATGGATGAGCAGTCCTAGTCAGCTTTATGAGAGAATCACCGCACTGAAACCTTGTTCTTGTTAGAGTTCATCGTTTATGCACATTCTTTTGAGGGTTGAGATTTGAGCTCCATCTCATGTTCTGGAAGAGTTGTAAGCATATGACTGTACGTCGGACACGATCGATCCGGATTCACAGTCTGGCTGGTACGTGATTCATGCAATTTTTTCTTGAGTGGGGAGAAACTCACTGTGATCATCTGCTGCGGAGTGCTATATCATTCTGGAGCTGAACTTCAGTTAGTTTTCCTTATTTTATTTCAAGTAAATTATCCGTCAGCGAAGCTGTCGCGAGGTACACTTTAACCTTTGTCTATCATCATCTCAAATATCCATTCTGAACGCCTCTCCATATGTTAATTTAGACTTTGTATATCAATTCAGTATTAGTGGATGTAACATGAGGAGGATTTGCCTTAGCTTACCTCTTAAATGAAGTGGACGTATATAGCAATGATCAACATTTGTGCTGCGAAGCGAATAACCCCTCTTATGCTTGAACTATAAGACACAACAGACAACTAAAAACACGAGAAAGTTGTATAGCAGTCGCTTTCCAATGTACTGGTTTTAGCAGCATCATAGTTGCAAAGGTAAACGAACGAACAGAAAGAGTGGGAATTCAAGGTGCTTACTCATCGAGGACCGAATACACGAAATGAGAAACCACACCGACTAAAAGTAATTGATTTTTACTTCATACAAATAAGATAGACTATTACGTCAACTAAAACATGAATTTGGTTCGAATGTGCACAATTCTATTTATCAAAAAGCCTTCCAACCGTTTTGATGAACTTGTATTACGGCAACCAAAACATTCCTGATATATCGCAACAGTTTTGTTGACACATATTTAGTTAACCCTGACCGCAATGTGTTAACCTCGCATATGCAACGATGCAATAGTTTACGTGAAAAACAATTCATTATAAACAACTGCACAATAAAAATATACTACTGGTATGCTGAAAGGCATTTTTCTATTGTATATGCATATATATTGTGTCTTACAAAAATCAAGACAACTACAGAACATTCATGATGACAATTTTCCTAAAATCATGAAAACTATAGAAGATTTCACCACTAAAGATACCCACTTACGTGAAGATTTTAGTGGTGGTTTTATCGGACGATGTTTTGACAAATTTCGTAGATTTCACAAACAGGATTAGATGAAGATCGGATCCCACTAACTTAGTGACCTATATGCCTTCCTGCATTAATTGTTGCTGAGAAACTACGTGTTGGGATAACGTAACTCATCTGCACAAACAGATAACATTTTGTTTTTAACCTTGACTGGATATTGCAGATTAGGTGCTTTTGGAACAAAAGCGTCTGTAGCCTTACAAATGAATTTGTTGTAGCTATGCAAAACGTTATATTACACTTGGTTTCCTTCATAAGATGAAGAATATCATGAGATAGCAAAGCTTTTGATATGTCTCCTAATTTGCCTGTTTCTTATTGTGTTGATTCACAATTTCAGTTTAGTTTGAACAGATTATGCTAGTGGACACCATTTTTGAATATTATCTCGATTAGTTTCGTTTGTGTTCTCATTACCTCGAACGGATCATGAGACTGGGGTAAATGAGAGTGAGATAACATTTTGCTGAGAGATGCAGTGTCTCTATTAGGTCGTGTGATCACATTCTTGCGTTCGCTAGATGATGACCTTCAATTCGATATGACTACCTGTGGCGCCGTGTGAAGATTGTTATTAATTATATAGGGATATCAAGGAACGTATTTACATTCTCTGATAATTCCGAAGAAAAGTTACTATTTTAACAGAGTAGAAGTAAATCTTTGCATGCTTACTACTAGTTTAAGTGAGATTCTTTAATATACACTAAATAATTGTCTTCAGACTATCCTCGGAATCCAACTCGAGAGTGAACCACATTACGTACTAAAACAGTAATCTGATGGGTTATACTAATCGGTTTTCTCTAATATTAAACGAAAGTGTGCTGATTGAGTTTAAACTGTTAGAAAAGTTAACGGCGTTCGGTGACAGTTAGCAGTAAGGTATATGAACTCATTAGCTCTATAAAAATTAGTTAACTCATAAACCTGTTGCTTGCGAGAGATACAGCGGTCTACTTATTCTGCATACCGCTTGAATTCATCACCGTTTAGCTAGCTAGATAATCCGGTTAGTTGTGACTTCGATTGTGTATGTTTGTTTTCACCAAGATATTTTGTGATGATATTTCAGGAAAGCTTTGATAAAACGTCTGCACCCATCCGAAGTATACATGAATGTAAAAGAGTTCTGATTAAATATGAATCTAAAATGGTGAAATTAGCAAACGTGGGCTCCAAATCTCTGTCATAATTGACAACGATCATTAATTCACTGCGCGCACGTAACGATGAGAGTTGTTACATCTATGCGATCTGTCAAATACAACATCCAAACTCCTTTTGTACTAGACGGCCAAATCATAATAAAACCATTATAACAACAATTGATGGGGCTGTTCTTTTCCTGGTCAATACATCCTAGAAAACCAATGAACATTTAATGGAAAGAGTACGAGGATCATTAGTTGTGGAAATGCGGATGGCACGTAATAATTCCCAACAAACTCCTTAAGTTAACGGATAACAGATAAATACTATTTTGTTTTTGATGTCTACTACAGTTTAAAACACACCATCAACATGATCCTGAAAAAGCACAAACAAATACCATACATTTGGGAATACTATCTTAAGTGAATTGATCATGGGACATCCTCAAGGACGGTCTACCGTTTGTTTTGTTGATTAGTTAGAGAAACAAACCTGAACATGCTACCGTCAGACGAAATTTTGTAGGAAAAATGAAGCCAGTATTGTTTATCAAAAAGTGAACATTTTGATTTTTTAGAGTCCACACAAATCCACAAAATCCCATAGTGTCTGGAGTGAATCCTTGGAACTCGCAATCGTCAGTTAGATCTCCAACTCGATAATCTGTGTGGTATGTAATGAAATTAGGTATTGCCAGAATTCTGTCCCGTTAGCTGTCTACCCAGTAAGCTGAACTCCACAAACGTACACCTAGTCCAATAATCTCAAACGAGACAGAAACGAACTACGCCACGTCGAATTAATTATAAGAACGACCTCATTAATTATTTCCTATTTTGTAGAATTTGATTAAAAAAATACGCAGCAAGCAGTGGGCTGAACTTATAGAGGTTTCAGTTAAGTGCACCGAACCCGTTTTTGAACCCAGGTTAACTGCTGTTATCAAGTAAATCGAGGAATTTCATCTCTGTATTATAGATATTGCTCTATAATTTGAACTAACTTTATATAGCCGGAATAGGCATTCCATGAGGATGTTTGTCATAATGCATCGTACATCCTCTCCAAAAACTCCGTTCTGATTGCAACTATAAAGCATCCCCTAGGTTCACAATGTCTTATTATGAATAATTTCAATGTACCGTAGATTAATCGGTCAGGGTCGCGCCATTTTGATTGCCCGAATAGATTTCTGACTTGTTCAGTCGAAGTAGATTGAAAATAAAGCTTGAAAATTTCGTTTTACTAATGCCCGTGAACAAATCATTTCCGGAATGCCTTTGGAGCTGCAACGGTATCTCTGTCACCTGAAAAACAGCTTTAGCATTTAGTTTAACCAACGGTGGGGTGTGTAGATTAGGTATTCGTACATTTAGAAAACTTAATGAACTCTGTGACTAAAACCTATTGTCCGCATTTTGAGAGGATAGCTTGTTTTAGACAGTATCACACTGGAGGTAGTAGAACCCGGTAATTCAAAAGCGTCTGTTGTCTAGTGTGATCAGATTTTATTGTTTTACTGAACTACACTATCATCTATTGTTTACCAAACGTTTCAGGCATTTGGTGAGTTAACCTCGTTTCTTCAGTTTACTTTGAGTCATGCTCTTGGCATGCGTAAACGTTTTATGTACACTTTTCCATGGATCTTGACAAGTAGTCCTACAAAGATATCCTTGGATTCTCTGAATACAGATTTTCAGTGAAGTACGTTCAAATTAGTGATCCTTCAAAATGTTTCACTAAGCCAATCACAAAACTCTAGCTCTCCTTCCTCCAAATGGTAAGCAGCTCTCATAGAGAAATTTGTCAAGGCCACCAAAGTAGACTAGTAAGTCTTCTGGCAGTGATTTTTAATTATAGTGCTGTCAGTTGCGATTGATGGTGTATACCGTCACTTAGGGAGGTTTCGGGTACATCGCGATGTCTACAGTTACATCCATAGTTGTCTGACAGAGTGTGCATTTCCCTTGAAGTGAGGCAGAGTACCAGCATTGTGTATACGGAGTTTTCTACGACATATAACGTTGCAGTTGAGTTAAAAACTCCTGTAACCTCGTAGAAACGGCGGTTGACAGCTTCTCTAACTCTGGCAATAAGTGTTTTGGTCAATATGAACCCTTGTGTTCGGACAAAATTACAAGTGCTGAATCATTTACGAAGGCAATATAATTATTAACATCCATACCCAAAGTTGCGCATAAATCTGCTCCGTGATTGAACTTTCTTGCTGCAGTAATCCATTGGTCCAGTCTGTAACTATAGTTCTTTGATAATGGTTCAACAGCCATCACATCAAACGAAGGGATGCAGCGTTGGATGGTGTCAGTTCAATATTTAGGTTTCGTTCTGCCAAATGCTGCTGAATATCTTCCGGTATGTTTACGAGTAACTTGGAAAAGTGGGTGAGCAACACCACATCTGACAGCTTGTTGAACGAGTCGACTGTATTAATTGGATATGCTTTTTAACTCAACCTAATGTTTCATATAATCAGCAACTGTCATCCATGGCATAGTCACTGTGTGTTATCACTCTACGTCTGGCCACGCTTGCCTGTGGCAAGCTTGACAAGGAGCATATTTCCTGGAACTAATTATATACGCATCGTCTTCCAAAACCTTCAGATTTCAGTCGTGCTCTTCTGTTATCTTTCTAAAAGTTGAAACTCATATACTGACTAGACCTATAGAAAATTTGGCTGAACACATTAAATTCAAATGGATCAAACAACCACCAACAGCTTCTTTGATTGAGGCAAAGCGCTTAAGGTAAAAACAACATCTGATTTTATATTTCGTTTTGCGTTTATGGTTTCGGATAGCTGTAAACAATGGTGGTGTTGTTCGTAGCTCGGGTTGATGGTTCTGGCATTGATATGTTCGCCGAGCTTGGCATTTAGGTTGCAAACGTTTCATCATCAAGGAAGTTGATATCATCAGTGCGTAATTGTTTGAGTGTATAGTTTTTGAGCGTGGAGTTTGGTGAAGTTCGATGGATGCCTGCTCCTTTAAAGTTGAGTTAGTTGACCTATGTCTGCCAAACCGGATGGAAATTATCAACATGAATACATGATCACGAATTAGCCATCAAGAGTCAACGTCAATTTCTTTTATCTCTGTCCGCGAGGATGAAACTAGACATACCATCAACCTGAATACCGCAGAAGTCCTCACTCAGGCAAACATGAGACATGCAAGAGAATTTCTCGAAGCTTGGTATTCATCCCCGTGAAGGTGGCACGATAAAACGGTAAGGGATATCGTAAGGCAACTTGGAAGGGCCAGTGTACAAACTTCACTAGTTTCGTACCACTAAGACAAAAGAGGAATCTAGTCCAATATCTGATAGACATGGCCAGGAAAAATGCTCAAACAAAACTGAAAAGGAAGAAAAGTTTAAATTTGTTACGCTTGTTGAAAATAACTATCTGAGACAGTTTGCTCACAGAAGTATGTCAGTATGTGCTAAGATAGACAAAACGCAAACTACGGACGAAAAATTTGTTTATATTTCTTTGCCTTTTGGGGGTGGTGGTGTCGTTGAAAACCGTAACCAGGAAACTTACTGTAGCAATTAATAAAACGTATTTCGCATCTCAACTACGCGATCAGTTCACTTTTACACCAGTATTGCGCTCCTATTTGCAAGTTATATTGCCCCATTCATGATGCCTCTTTCTCTGTTTATCGTTTCGTTTGTTCCTGTAGAACAAACTACATAGGCCACACAATACGACGATTATCTGAACGTTTTCAGGAGCACCAACAAGCGCGGCTAACACGAGGGTCGATAAGGCCCTGTTCGTCTGCGGTCGCTACGCATTTGATCGAGTCACACCACGTGATCAATAAGACAGACTCGTTTAAGCCAATCTATCGAAAATATGGGATACAGTCGAAGCAAGCCAAAGGTCGTATACTATCAATTGCAGAAGCCATGACAATGCGCTTACACTCACAAAGGCTGTGCTCCCAAAAACAGCTAGTGAAAACGTTGAACTTTCCAGGACGGCGTACGCAAACTCAGGATAGAATGATCGCATAGATGTGACACATCTGTCGTAGATTTCGTACAAATTACGTTGTAACTAAGTTTGAAGACTGAAACCAGAGAGGAACCATTGAGTAACGTCCCTTGCTTCAGTGATATGTTGTATACCTTCATTATCGAGCTCATACACATGTCATCGTTTGAAAGATGCCCATAACGATAGCAGGAATAAACACATATAGGCGAACATATGTTTCCGATAATTCATCTTCAGGCTAGTACAATTATATAAGAAGTTAACACAGTTAGATCGAGATATCTATCATACGTATTACAGAGGGACTGAGTTACTGGTCAGTCAGCTGGCGATGGCTTGATTAGTCTGTAACGTCAGGCTCGTAAAATGGTTTGCCCACGTAGGTTGGCCATCGATCCAAAAAACGTTGTGTCCGTGGTAGGTGCATTGTTTGAGGAAACCGCTTTTGATGGCAGGATACCGAGTCAAGCAGACTGACCACCATATCATCGGTAGTACAAACTGTTCTAATCCGGATCCCTCTTGGTGGGTTGCCAGACACCCAGTATACCAGTTGGAGGGCTTGATTAGTTTTCACCTGGTGTCAACTATCAACCAGATGAGTGAGGATAGCATTGTTCATCACTCGTGATTCCCCGTGCTTCAGCCACCGTGGATCGTGTTTTCGGATTCGTCTCGGAAGCCGTCTTGACGTTCGACCAATATAACCTGCTCCACAGGAACAAGTGCACGAGGAGATACGCATATATGAGGTCTGAACTGTCAGTCTATCTTTGTTATAAGATCTGAGAATTGGGGATGTGGAGAATTGGAAACGGAGTTCAGGCGTAGCATAGGTCCTGCTAATTGCCTGGCTGAGCCTATTTATCAGCCATTGTGCGGCATTGTCACCTTTAAACGGCACTCGAATAAACACAGGCTTCTTTCGTACGTCATGCGTTTCAGGTTTAGTTGATATTTTGGTCACATTTCTGTCGATAAATCGTTCTGGGTTGCCGTTATCATGAAGTTCGTTCCTTTTGAATTCTACCTTACTTTCTAACGTATCCTGTGAACAATATTTGTGTGCTCTATCCTTCGAGGTCAAACCGTTTTACCAGCGTGACGTAACCGACTAATCAAGCCATCGCCAACTGACTGACCAGTGACCTAGTTTTCTCTGTAATAAGTTTGATCGACATCTCGATCTAATTCTATTAATTCCTTATATAACTGTACCGGCATGAAGATGAATTATCGAAAACATGTTCGCGTGTACATCATTATTCCCATATAAATGTGTTGTACTTAACCTGACGATGAAACATCGGGGATGGGCTTGTTTGCTACGCATTTCTCCACAATACAAATAACCTGCTGACAGTTATGTGATGTAGGTGGCTCACTTCCGCTTTGCGTAAAGACAGACTACTCTGATACACAATCAGTCAAATGGATTTTCGAACATCTGCATCCAGATTAACGTGAAAGAAATCAGACAGTTTGGGTATCGTGTTTAGCATGGTTTGACAGATGGGTTAGGAAGAATAAAACGTAACGGGCAAGTTGTAGTACCACTGAATAAATGTTACAAAATATGTTCATGCGTCGGCGGAGAATTACTTCATTTTTTCTTGAGTCCATGTATATTCGATATATATTACGTTACTTACCAACGACAGCTTTATTAAAATGTGTGCATAACTCATTTTGGCTCATTTTCCGGACTGGGGTCGTTTAATTCGTTGGAGTTAAATTTTATCCCAGTAATATTTTGTAACTATCATGAACTGCTGCAACAACAGAGAATGACATACTAGACTTATTTACATATGTAACAGAAATTTGCAGTTAAGTATGCCAAGTAAGACACATTTCACTAATTTTGACAGACACCGGAAACGCACCCAATCTGGACGCCAATCTTAGCTCGTACAAAAATTTAAAGAGTGAGAAATGCGGATCAACCATAACGATGCAATAAAACAAAAGGAAACCACAATCACAACAATCAGCAAGTCAGTGCTGTCGAACTTGAAGTATATGGTATAACTGCTGGAACTTTCAGCTGCTTATTTGTAAAGTTGTAATCACTTTGTTATTTGCGCGTGAATTGTGTCACCATTGACTTTCTTAAGTGGTCGACCGTCGGCTGCACCATGACCAGTTTGATGAAGTAGGTCATATGTTTATTGCGTATAACGTTTCGCAGAAATGTTATCAAATGCCGTCAGTTTTTAGCTTCGTCTGGCCAAACCAAGTCGAGAAGACTAAACTAATTATGTACATTTGTCGGTGTGTGTGTATTCTGCCCACCCAACTCTTGATAGCTCTTAGTACTTCAGCTGCTGCAGTCTTTTAGAACACTCCATCAATTTATTTTTAACACAGAGTTGCGATTTTCGCCTTCCCCTGTTTATCGCTGTTGGCAAACATTATCTTGTTAGCTTATGACAGTGCAAATCCATCCTGTTTTTCCTAGTGTATGTTAACATTCAGTCTGCTCTTAGGATTGGCTTACTTAGAACTTTATCAATTGTTGATTTGTGAAGAACAGTGGTGGTTAGACTATAGAACGGTGAGCTGTTATGGTTAGTTAAGCTGACTGCGCATACGGTTCTGCAGACGCTGATCTAACATTATCGGTTGTTCTCCCTGGGGATGAAATAGGAAGAATGATTTCGCGACATAATAAAAAAAGTACTTCACTACTACAGAGCGCAAATCACACTGCCAGAGGTGAGATTCGATCCTATTCCCACCTTCCCTCAACAAGCCCTTCAGGGGATCGCTTTTGAATCTGACTTCTTGAACCATCGGACCAACCGGGCATATAATGTGCCTCTTACAGAGTTATAGTCCAACGAGTAAACTTGGCCAAAAGTAATGTTCTCGTTTAGAACACTGGCTAAGATAACTTGTTCAAAAAGACTTCGTGACAGGTGTGTGCAACACCAATGTTTTTACTAACAGAAATGTAAAACGTTACATTCAGGATACAAAATTAAAAGTTCTATGTAAATCAGATAAGTACTAAATCCAACTCTGAGAATATTGGGCTGGAACATAAGATAAATTCCACAGTAACAGCTGTAACAAGTTTACGACTAGTCTTTGTACTGAAGATTAACAAACCAATTAAATTGGTGTCAGTCCTTGCATTCCGAATGGCATTCCGGTCAGTTCAGTTTAGAGATGAGTCATCATGTTGAAGTTTCTTTCGTGTCAGAGCTCGTCAACGATGCATATTTTTGCTACAGCTTAGATGCGAACTTTTGTTGTCAGACAACCGTGTTGAACAATGTGCTAATGATCCCACAATAAGCCTGAACGAGTGAACAGCTGCAAATATCCAGCTACAGTTGTTTGTCTATAGTGTTCAGTAATGAAATAATTGCAGATATCAAATCTTCAGAAAGGCGGTAGCAAGCGGCAAGGGTCTATATCTCACAATCTGCTCAAATTTCAACGTTGTGCTGTTAATGAAGCCTTGTACACGACCATAGTGGTAAACTAATCACTCACCAGACTCGTAGCCTTTTGACCGTAGTTAACATAGCGTGACATTTCTAGGTAGTCTGTGTCCTTTCAAGTTGCCGGATTAGGCGTACCGTGTGCAATGTTGATACTAATCACATGATCAAAAACGGTGTTTAAGGAGCCGGTGTTCGAGCCAAGAATATCTCTCATTTTCTAAAGTGCCATAATTCTGTTTAATAAATGAAAAACATATAAACGCAAACTGCTTTTTCAAACCGGATAATTATTCTCGGCATGATAGTGGTGCTGTCACACAATCGTGATAAGCTCATTAGGTGCTAATCACATGACACAATTTGCATTCCACAGCCCACACGTAGTGGTGGTAAACAAACAACATTTTGCATTCTTCAAATCACTAAAACTTGGTAACAGAACTAGACAAACTAGCAAGTGTTGGCTACGACAGAGAACAATCAAGCGCTTCTAGTTTAGGTGTGGTCTGGCTGCCAACTGAAATGGGGGACGCACACTACGGCAGTTCGCAAGGAAAATGAGACCACACAGAAGGCTGTACAAGAATGCATTAAGCAATCAGGGTGAGAAGACTCAAGGACAAAACTCTGTACAGAAAGTTGAGTTAGAAGGCACAGAACTTAACAGGCAAACTTATAATAAGCACCTGGGGAATAAAACATTGTAAATATCTCTTCAAAACAACCAGATTCTATGACGAGTTTTCCATCCGGACTTATACTGCACAAAATATAACAGTTTTTAAACTCTGTATACATACTCTGGTGGCCATAGGTTGACGGCTGTTCAGTACGTGCCTACGAAGTATTCCATTAAAAGACAGTCACAGCTTAATCACTAGGCGTTACGTGCGACGTAACTGTATGTGAAGTCTACCTACGTCGGTTTTGGAAACTGTCGTTCAACACCGTGATGGAGGTTTGAGTGCACAGGAAGCAAATTCTCACTTATCATTTATGGACCTATAATATTTAGCTTCTTATAACAGTAGTGTTGTCTTACATAAAAAAACAGCAAGCCGGATGAGTAAACAAGGTAAATCGGCAATTCTGAAGAGATGTTGAGTTGTGGAGAAGAATTGCACCACCAAGAAGCTTCACATCACAACGAAATATCCCGATGATGTTAGACAAAAGCGGAATGTTTAATCGATCTGTAGTTTTGGAAAGTTCAGGGTGAAACGAGAAATTCGTTTCTTTGACTGATCAGGATAGTCGTCCCTTCAGTGCTAATCCAGTTTGCTCCTACTCAGTCTGATCGCCAGGTACACGGATGATAGTATATGATAATGATTAGTAATCTAAACAAGATATTTGGTGTTGTCGAAAATAATGTCCCTATCAGTAATATTAATAACACGGCTAGTGGGCAATGCTGAAAGCATACCAGAAAATAGACGTGCGATTTTGCTGAAACAGGCTTTCGTGGGTTTTGCAGAGGACGCCTGCGCGTATGGTGATGACAATGTCAGTTTGACTTGGGGTTATGAGTGATCTCAGCTACCAAATATCCGTTTGTTTTCTGTTTGGTTTGAGGTGTTAAAAGTAGAGTTTGCTTTTTCCGTGCCTATATGTCACTGTATTTTCGAAGTGAATCGTCTTCGTGAGTAATATACATCCATTCAATACAACGTATTAAATAATTAACGGCTCGGTATCACTGAGAACAGTTTCAGTCCTCTGGAGTTTCTTCGTATGATCCTCAGCTAGCTACAGCATTTGACGTAAGACAGCGATGATGTATTGTGATAAACGGACCGATTGTAATAGATGCCGTTTGTGGCGATTTTTGCGCATTTAACCGGGGTAGTTGTAAGCACAAACAACATTCTCTGATGGACTTAGCATAGGCACGTGAACAATGAAGGCCTGGAACAAAAATAACGGCTGTCCGTACTCGTTTTCCCAGGCAGTGGAATTGACATTTATGAGCCAACCTATTGTGTTACTATTAAGCCATTATCTTGCTGAGTAGTTTGATAATTTTGAGCATTTTGTGGTTCACTTAAGCTATGAACTGAGTTAATTAACGGAAGCAAAATATTTAGTTATTTGTTAATTTGTGTCACGTTGACCAACACGGGATATGTATACTACGTCTGCTTCACATATCTCGGTACAATGGTCCCAACATATATCCAGCTTGTCGATGTAGCTGTAGACAGATCATGGACGGGTGACCGCATAGTCACTGGCATGAGTTAAAGTTTCCAGTTTTCCTTGGAACGATTATGACGTGCAGCTGAAGCATCTCTGCAGGGTTAAACTGGAGATGCTGCCGAGCTTGCTGGCAGTAGTATCTTGTCGAATTGCATGTTTTGACACCCACTGTTGGTAGAACAGATAAGTGTTTATGCCAAAAACAACTGAACACGTAATTGGTTACTGTGTTGGATGGCAAAATAAGCGGTGGCAAGAGAACGAGAACAGAAACAGGGTCCCATAGATCAAAGTGTATGCCACGCAAGTAGTTCACCTTGAGTTGACCTGGTTAACTCTTTTGAGCTGTGGCCAGAACATAAGATTACTCTTATTCACTGAAGTAATGCCAACTGATTGTCGTCTACTAGTCCCGAACCTACCTTTCACGGATCTGCCGACAATCGCTGGTTTCGCGTAAACACTACAGGTTAGCACAACACTGCATATAATCTAACGACCGCCTCCTGTAAGTGCAAGCGACATATTGACATTTCGTCTCATGTTATGTTTTTCTGTTAGTTAGCTTTGTCTAGGGTGCTTTATGTTCCATTTTTACTGTGCCTTAAGCACAGTGACGGTGGATAATTTGAAAAATACCTGTAAATAACGGTAGGATTGGTGATTGTTCTCCAGCTGCTAATACTAGAAAATTACTGGTTTACACATCTGTTTAAAGGAAATGAGTCAGTTCATTTAGTTGGTCAAGCTTGTTCTGAAGACAATTGTTCTCCAGAAAGAAGAGGTATTATAAGCTTGAGCTTATTACAAAAGTCGTTTGGTCAATTGGACACTCAACCCATCCACTAAACGATGCAGACCAGTCAAATCGAACATGTGCCCAAGAAATTGAAACATGCAGGTTTACTGACAGACCACTTCCTCTTGAAGGTTTTGATGAAACTTCCTGCACTGTTAGAAGGTATCTGTAGGAATCCTTGTTCAGTAGCTCAAGCGTTGCTTCCCTCTCAAATAATTTCAACTCACCTGTACTTGTATGAAAGCATGTGAACCTGTGGGAGAGTGAAGTATTCATCTATTTTAACTGTATCAGATAGATATATTTTTGCTAAGATTAGTGATGGAATTGGCGGATAGAAACTGGTACTTTCTGATTACCTAAATTATGCAAATTCATACAACAACGTGACAGGACTTTGTGCTGAGAGAACAGCAAACAACAGTATAACCTGACTGAGAATTTGGAATTGCGTACACGCTGTCCTATAGACGATAAGTTCAGTGAGCGTGAGACCTGAACATGTTAGTCTCAGAGCTAGAATTGGCTAGTAACCGCATAAAAATAAATGACAAACTCTTGTTGGCAGGCAGAGCTAAAACACTGTAAGTGCGAATCTCGTTCAAGGAATTTGCATAGAAAGCAGGACTTCAACCTTCAAACCCCATAGACAGACGACGTTAACGAGTAGGAATTTTGGTTGAAGGGTTTATCCCAAATACTGAGTAATCGACATTCCATGGCAATTAATTTCAATGGATAAAACTGTGTTTTATTCTTACAGGTGTTTCAGTCCCGCAGCGAACGTGACGCAGTACCTGTCAGTTTGTTAGAGTTGACAACATTAGGGATATTTTGCGATTTCGTGCTTAGAGGATATGAGTTCGGAAGGGAATAAACATCTTTCGGTGTGGAGCCCGTGCACTTTTATATGAGACAACGGAGGTTTCATCCACGCACGTGAGGTACTGTAAATGGATGGGACAAGTAAATTAGTGGTATTCAAGAAAAGTATGTTGAAAAACTTACTTACAATATCTTGGATTATTATTTGACACCAAAACCCACATGGACAAATTACTTGTCAAAACTCACTGTGTACGAGTTGTAAGGCCTTCCAAGGTGGACCATGATTAGTTGCCAAAGCTGTTTAGAAATATTGTCAGTCGCATTCTGGAATTCTTGCAGAACCTGTAGAAGAAAGTTGAATCGATTCTGCTGTTACGACTGTCAAAACCTAATCCAAAACTAGAACGGAAATGCTGATGAATCAAACCTGGAAAGCCGACGACACATGCTGTCAAACCAAACATTTCTTGCCCATCAAAATTGATAACGATTTTTATGTGTAAAGGATTACGCTTTTTGTTCAGTGCTCTGTGTGCACTGTTAGAAAAACAAACCACCGGTATAAATTAGGTAAGTTTAGCGTCCGGTTCGTCCTGTTTACTCCGAAAGTAATCGCCGTGACTGCACTTATCGATAGATATTCAATCGACATTGTGTGGCATGTGGATTAGTAATACCCCAGGATATCCTCTTAATGCCCTACTTTTCTCTATTCTGCTCCTGATCCTTCGTCTATTCCTGTTATTCGAAAAGATATTCGGCCGAATCTCGATCCTCTGCCCCAGAGGGTTACATTAAAAATGCATTGTCATATGTAATTGTCAGACCACATCTTGCAGAAATCTACGATAACAATGTTTGGTTATTAACTATGATAGTCTTATTGAAAATCCAAACTCAAAATCGGGAGCTGAATCACGAAATTGTGGATAACCAACGTTAGATTTGAAAAATAAAACAGTGAACAGAGACATTCGACATGCAGCCACAGACGTTACTTACGTCATTATCGTACCCAACTATCGTATGTAACAATGGACTCTGGGCAGTACTAACCGCCAATAATTTATCAAAAAGCTATGCTGTTGAAAACCAACACCGTTTACATTGACGATTGATATTGGGCAAAAAATGCGCTATGTTTTAGTTGGCCCGTTTGTTGTCATGCTCCGTGACCTGGACTCAAGCAATTCGGCTGTTAAATCCTACCCGCGTCCAGACAATCACCATCCGTTACAAACAAGTGTGGTGTATCAGATATTAACCGTCTTTGTTTGGCTGGCTCCTTTCAACCCTTGTTTCGTTTGCAGTAATCTATCCGTCAGCACTTATTGATTGAACGCTCTTCATTCAAGAACTGCTCCGGTCCATTCTCAGTACCAGACATACTACCCGATTGTCAGCATAGGAAATAACAACAGTGTGTACAACATTTTAAGGCCACATAGTTCAAATCAGAAACAAAACTTTGGGTGAACGTAGACAAACAATAATCAAGATATTACACTAAGAATATGTCGAAAGCAAGAAGTAATTTAATTAAATTTATTCGTATGAATGACCACAGCTGTGACACATCGATTCGTCGCTATTCCTGTGTGGAAAACTCCTTGGATTGCGGAGGCTAAAGAAATATTCGTACCACAGACTTACACAGTTTACGGAACTAGTCAGGCTATTTTTTAAAGTTCTACAGGGTAATATATGCGGTTTGCAATCAACGTTTTTAATTCATCAACGATGCTAGAAGTTTACAGTCCGCTGTGCACACAGGCCGTAAAATCAAGAGATGACATAAATCCGTACCTAAAATTGGGAACCAGAGCTTGAATCCATATCGACTGTGTGAGACGTTCAGTTTATGTCGAACAAAGATACCCTGCTATTTGCGAGACAATTTTTAATGTAATTTCTTTTCACGTGTGAGTAAAAATTAGTCAACTGTTACAAATATTTGTAGTTTACGAGCAAAACCTCCAAATCTGTACAAAAACAGGGTCAATAATGCGAAATTCTCCGGCTTGTTGAAGATGGTGAGATAACGTCCTCTTCTTCTGTTTGCCATTTGCTGGGAACACAAACAAAACAGCTGTTTGGTAAGTTTAAGAGATGCGTACCACATGATGATCTACGATCGAAATATTCATTGTGTAAAAGTCATGGAGTAATAGACTAGACAAGTGGGAGCGACTAAATTTATGGAGAAACAGGCAGTCGACAAGATAACAACGTCACACTGATTAAACGGCTAAACTGACCAGTGAAGTAAACAGACTTGATGATTTTGTTGCATAAAGAAAACGAAGGGCTGGTACAGAAATCGCTTCCGGTTCGTGGGTATGAGCTTTTCTGTATTCTGTAACCCTTTCAGTGCGACAGTATCGCTCATATATGAATGTCCCATTGTGACGGCACTTTATGGGGTGTACTGTTTGTTTGCGTACGCATTATGCTGTAACCAATTTCAAGAGTCAGATAGAAAAAAAGACGTCGCATTCTTTTGGTAAACCCGATTGGTTGATAGAGCTGAACGCTATACAGGGAGGGTAGGAAAACGGATTAAAGTTTATGGATTTTCAAATAAAATTTATTACAGGAAGTAACATCTGGATGAATGGGATAATTAGTCAGATTCACTCACAAATCGCGGAATTGATAACATATCGAAGGAGCTCCTGGAACACACATATTCGATGTACAGCTAATGTTCAACGGTGTGTTGTATCAACAGACAGCTGGTGTAAGAGTGACATCCTTTTTCGGACCTCTTCTGGCCGACATATTCACGGAGAAGCTTAAACGCATCATGCTTCAAGTCATCGTTAGCCAGTTCACTCTGTATGGTCCATACCTAGATAGCATATTTATAGTTACTAGCTCGGATACTAATATATACTCGATAATTTGGCTCGCGCGCATCAGATGATTTTAAGCTTGAAGAAGAAACAGAAAACCAAATGTTCTTCCTGAGTATTTGTTTACGTCGACTAACCGGCCGCACTGTCCAACGCAGCATTCATAACAGTAATACCGGGGTAGGTCAGTATATAAAGTTTCTCTAGCTGGGGAAACATACAGAATTTGTGCATCGGATGCGCTAGAAAGTGAAGTCGAATTCCTAGGGAACGTATCCCGTTTAAACGAATATCCAAAAAGATTTGTCACCGGAAACATGATAAGAACTTCAACTAAATCCGAAGTTCATGACGTACGAAAGAAGCCTGTGTTTATTCGAGTGCCGTTTAAAGGTGACAATGCCGCACAATGGCTGATAAATAAGCTCAGCCAGGCAATCAGCAGGACCTATGCTACACCTGAACTCCGTTTCCAATTCTCCACATCCCCAATTCTCAGATCTTATAACAAAGATAGACTGACAGTTCAAATCTCATGTATGCGTATCTACTCATGCAGTTTTTCCCGTGGAGCAGGTTATATTGGTCGAACGTCAAGACGGCTTTCGAGACGAATCCGAAAACACGATCCACGGTGTCTGGAGCACGGGGAATCACGACCGGTGAACAATGCTATCCTCACTCATCTGGTTGATAGTTGACACGAGGTGAAAACTAATCAAGCCTTCCACCAGGCAACCCATCAAGAGCGATCCGGATTGGAACAGTTTGTACTACCGATTATATGGTGGTCAATCTGCTTGACCCGGTATCCTGTCATCAAAAGCGGTTTCCTCAAACAATGCACCTACCACGGCCACAACGTTTTTGGATCGATGGCCAACCTACGTGGGCAAACCATTTTACGAGCTTGATGTAACCGACGAATCAAGCTATCGCCAATGAACTGAATTCTCTCTAACGTGTTTTTGGTCGATATCAATCTACTTGTATAAAATTCTTATATAATTTCACCGGTTTGAGAAAAAATTACAAATGACTTGTTCGCCTATATGTCTTTGTTCTCATTGATAAAAGTGCAGATTATAAAAATGTCGGATTCAAACCAACAGCATTAGCATTGTAGATATTATACATCCAAAACTTAACTGGATATACTGAGTGTTGAGTCTATACGTATGCAGTACAAAGAACTATACCAGTTTTCTTTCTTATCATAATCGTTTTCCCGCAAGAAGAGTGTCAGTGAATGGTGTACACAGTGTGACTACAGAAATAATTTGTCAAATGATGGGAATCAGTTTTATGACATGAAATACTGTGCTACCTCTTTCCAGTTTGCTAACCGTCGCTTTCACTCTTTCAATACACAGAAAAGCGAAGTATGAAAAAGAGTTATTTGCAAGGTATCCGCAACAAATTTGTACGCATGAAGTCAGACCGTTTGGATGTCCTGTTTACCTAGTTGTTGATAAGTCGATTGAGAATAAAACAAGGTTACGAGCAAGTTGTGATGCTGTACGTTTCAACAATCTCAGATGGCCTTCCTCAAGAGCATGGTAATCAAAATCATATTGACATTAATATGATTCAGATTACAGCACCCTTGAGGAAGGCCAACCCAGCTGGTTGAAACGTACAATAGTAAAACTTGCTCGTAACGTTGTGTTATTCTCAGCCGCTTCAGCATTAAGGTTATTTGTAACTTATGGTAGATGTGGACAAAATATGAGTGCAGGGAAACGTTCCATCGACTGGGATTTATTGCACCGCGCTATCCAAAATCCACACTCGCTTAAAGCAAACAAATCAAGTTACGTTTGTTTGCTCTTCCCCACTAGAACATTAGCGTACTTTTGTTGAATATACATCATTCGTTAAGTCCACGATACCACATGCGAGTCACAAGGATTCAACTTACTGAAGTTTATTACGCAGAGTAGATTATACTGACCAGAACTGTTGAGTGCTGATTTTGCCTCGGTAACGTGGCTGAAAGCACACCGTGCATGCGGAGAGTAAATAGTGAGTGATATAATCACAACGTTGACACACACAATACATGGTGATTTTGGGTCTAAGTAAGTGTTGTTAGCTGCTCAATATTCACACTTTCGTCGGTCATCAAATTCGGAAGATTTTGTTGAAAGCTCTCTTTCCTAGCATTGCTCTGACAGACTTGCTGAGTATTTCGGGGTTAAAACGTCCACTTCAAGCATCTAGGTAATCTCATAATAGTTGTTAGTTATACTGTCCTGCTCGATGCACTGACCCTCTTTCCAGTAAACAGCTATTACCTTCCATCTCTGAATATGAACTGCCTGGGATAAAACTTCATTAAAACAAGACATCATATTCTGACTAAGATAGACCAATGAACGCAAAAAGGACCGACTGGCCCCTAACCGCGTCCAGGTCGCTTTCTGACTTTAACCAATGTTTACGCTAGACGTCCACGCAAGAACTGTACAATAAACACATTAGGACACTGCTCGATAACCTCAGGGAGGTGTGTCCGTCAAATCTTTCCAAGCAGTAATAAGATCAACGACATTTACGAGAACATAAGCAGCAATAGAAATTAATTCGCCGGTTCAAGCCATATCTTGGAACAGAATACTGACTGTCGACAGAAGTCCTAACCAATCAGTTGAAAAGTGCACAGATACGAGAAATTTGTGAATATTTAATGGCAGAAGCCAAACAAAATAGAGGGTCTTTGGATTTCATAGGGCTGTTGCACATTCGTGACCCCCATCAAATTGGCCGTAAATTAAAATATCCTTTGAAACCACATGCAGCGGCAACGCTTAGCAACCATTGGGCGGTCGAGTAATCATTGTCTCCAGCATCCTGACAAATTCAAAGCTGGTAGCCGGGAGGCAGGTGAGGCGAGTAGATGAAAATCTATTTTGACTGCCAACAGTACAGAAAATTCTAAGGTTTGCTACAGAGTACGCTTGATCTAATCATCCAGTTTAGTACGGCAGCGGGTGGCAAGGAAAGTGACTTTTGTGTATTCAACCAGAGGACACAATGAAAGCCTGGTAAGTTACTTAATTGGTGAGCTAAAACCAGTAAGTTGACCGTAGATATCTTGATACAACAAAATGTTGAAGAACCAGTTACTCCCACTTCGGACCTGATATATGTAGAGAACACTATGGGATGAAAGCTGAACATGGAGGTAACAGATTGAAATGTTGTATGATAGGCAGCTTCGTTGTGAATAGTATACTACTCACAGGTAGTATATTACTCATAGGCGACATTCAGGAACAAAAATGCAAGCTCCGAACGCCAGGAAGACGATTGACAGGAAAAGACTATCGAAACAGTGTATATGCGCTACGGCAGAAGTCCCACCAAGGCGAATGACAACGATGTTTGTGAATGCACACCTGACGTGCAAATGCGTGTACGCGTTTGTGGTTTGATTTTTGACATGACGTATACGGGAGTTTGTGCAATAATCGAATTATTAGGCCAAGCGTCTTTTACGGTCACAACAGAAATAGGCTGCCAGGGGACATTTTGAAGGACGATGACTTAGTGTACAAACGGGCTGTGCTCCAGACGGTTCACACCGTATAAAGTTCAAGGCTGCTATGATAGTGCTTATTTTCAAAGCCAACCGGATCAACTGAACTTCGACGGTGATTGTGACATTATTCTCCTAGGCTGTGTTGGAAAGCTTCGGAAATCACTGTATTCAGCGGACCTAATCTTATATTTTCGGAAACCAGTGGTTTTCAGGAGCAATGTAACCTCCGTCCTAGTCGGAGTACGATCAAAACGGTGCGTGTAGTTTGGAAGACCCAGAACCATTGACGTGAAGACAACCAACCGCTGTTTGCTCTTTTGTGGATTCCACCAAGACTTTTGACTCCGTGTGTCCAGAGACAGTGTAAACGTCGCTTGCTTGTCAGGACTTTCAGGCAAGTTTTTCAATTCAGATAAATACTGCATGTAGAATTCTTGCAGATGTATGATGGTGTGCAGCGTCCTTCAATGATTTGAATATTTTCAATGTCATGAAAATGTGTTATGTCATAGCTCCAACAATATTTATCTTACATACTAACACAACGCCAACTCCTGTCTTTCGAAATTCTGAAGTAGGTGTGACAGATGAATACGGCACAGATGGCTGTTCGCCAAATACCCAACATGCTGACACTCCAATTCGGTTGTTTAATTTGAAAATCGGTTGACTGTAGACAATATTGCTTTGTATTCACGTAGTACAAGGGAGCGACAGAGAACGGCTCTGGCTTCTGTGACCGCGGCATTCAAAGTTGGGTTTGATATAGACAAATGCATTTTGCTCTCCTAGCCTACTTTCGATAGTGTCTACACCTAGAAGTCTTATCTACGGAGATAGAGTGCACAGTTGGCGTTTATTACCTGGGTGGCAATCTGTCAATAGTTTAATCAATAAGGCGTGAAATTTTAGCTCTCGTGGCGTTGCTTCCAGATTTTTTGCAGTATTTTTAAGAAGGACTTGTACTCTCTAGTTGAACCTGTTTGTCTACCGTGCAAAGATGCTATCCACTTGTTATCTCACGCCATTGAAGCCTGGACACTGTGTCAATACAATTTGTGAAATTTGAGCCAATTCCATTTGAAAGACCTAAGATGACTTTCAGCTATTCGGTGGTAGGACATATTTCCAAACTTACGTTTTGCCATACACCGGCGGGCATATATGCACGTGATTGAAGCTGTGCTTGTTCTTAGATAACCTGGTTGACTGGAATGGGCAAGTCGGTAGGCTAACGATCGAATTACGGAGCAGCTGTTATACCGGTTGTCAAAGTCAAGTAAATGGAATTCCATTTGTCAGTAATACGATGCCAAAATGTTATTCGCGTAAATCTTCAGTGTTGTAGTATTGATCCTAAATTATGGGAGGGCACAGTATTGAACCGACCTGTCTGCAGGGCTACGAAAAATACGGGTGTAGGACGTTTCAAAGAGTGATAACTACGTGGCCGTAAGTTCAAGGACACGGTGTGTAAACGCAACGTAATTGCCACAAGCACTGGTTACACAAATGTGTAAATATTGTTTCAGTGAAAGCTGCCAGGAATGCACTGGTGGGTTCGGATTGATAGGTCACCAACTTACTTATGAAATTCGGGTGTTATAGGCGCGAATAAGCTATACGTATCTTTCTTTTCATATCAATAAACCCTTCCATCCGTTTGGTTGATCACTCACTATCTCTGTTTCAGAAACCTTTCAATCCTTCAAATACGCCAGCTAGTGAGGGTGCTGTTTGATTTGTCACTCCAAAATCAACTTCCTTTTTTACTTATAATCTTGTTTAAAATGTCGTAGTACGTAGCCCTTTGTTAAACTATTCCTGCGTCTCACTTTCAACACCGTTTTTCCTAGCTAATGTTTCGCCCTTGGAGTCACCTTATATTTTGCTTCTGTGAGATCTGAGTCTAAATTTCATTTTGGCCAATTGTCCACCCGAACAACACTAACGAGCAGGACCACAACGATCTCCACTGACACTACCCTCGGTCTTGTATTTTACAGTTTAAGTTGGATGCACGGTAAGGGAGTGCAACCACAGGCGGTGCAGCGCAAGCCAGTTGTGATGAGGGTTGTGTGCAAATCTCCTTTGGTCTCGATCATTAAGGCAGGCTAATCCGGAAACGAATGTCGTCAACTATGTCTATTTGTGTCCTCCACCGTATGTCTGTGAACTGTCACTATGTAATGCCTGTATACCGTGTATACCGCCCTAGGACGCCGTTTTATTCCATATGCTCCCTATACAAGTTCGTTTTAACAGTTCGTTTTTTTGCATCCTGCTAAATACATCATATTTATATCATTTTTGGGAAGTAACCATTAGCAGGACAAACGGATAACGGGTGGGTTAACGATGTCAGTCAAATAGTTGTCCAGCTGTATTCATACATTAGGTTAACAATGGATCGTGATAGGCATACAAAGTGGAAGGCTGGCCGAGATGGTTTCAAAGCTTGCACGAAACGCTTTTTGGCGCACAGGCTGGATATAAAAGATGAATTTCAACAGTTTCAATTGTGAACCATATCTTTTTCCTTATCGACCTTGACTACCTGACCTTAGTTCAATAATTCGAGAGAAGCGACTCCTTTACATTGACCAGTTGATAGATTGATGTTATTGATCAACCTAAACATTACATTGTGGAGAAGGGTAGGTTAATTTTTGAAGAGCAGCTAGTTATGCGAACAACATGATCAGTGTACCGTGGACTAGAGTGGAGTACGAGTACAAAGCCGGATTTGAAACAAAGTAGACATGCAGTTTGACAGCGCAAAATGGTTTATTCACTGAACTTGAGGACCTACGCCTGGCAGTTTTAGCCAGAGAATCGGACTTGAAAGATAACGTGATATTTACGGGCTATATTTCATGCTACATAATGGAGACTTTTTCAGTTCACTGTTACATAAGTCCATCTTTACATAATCATGTACACATATTGTACTTATGAACATCTGTTCTATAATGGTGTGAAAGCTGCGGACAGTTGTGACAGACGGTTATGTCTTATAGATTGAACATCACCCACAAATGATAGCAACTGTCGCGTTCCCATAGACTTTCCATTCAGTGAATAAGCCTAAATTGTCATTTGCATTTGATTATCTTCATGTAATAATACACGGTGCCAGGGTATTTGCGACATAAAAAACGTACATTATGAGGAGCTGTTAAAAAAGTTTGGCGAGCTTTAATATTATTTCTCGATGCTATGTCAGAACGCGCGTTATCGAACCCATGCAAAGTTGTGAGTTGTTTCAACGTAATATGAGACAGAAGAAAGCAGTCTATGCAGTTCTGGCTAACCGTCTTCTTGGTGGGATATTTAATTACTGAAACTTGACATCATCATCATTTTGACAGATTAGCTCAGGACAAACAGACTAACTAAGTGAGTAACGAGTATACAGGAAGTTTAGTGAAGAGCTACGTTACGGCGCAGTGGAAACACCACCAATAGGTACTCAACCAGTAAATAGGAAATGTGCTTATATACCGTGCATGATAGTTAGTGGGTTGTGTTGATTAGCACAGCAAAAGTTTGGTTTTATCTTACAATATTGCGTTCAGTTTGCGTAAGTACTGGGCCTTATCTAAGATAACGATTCCAGCGCCTTTGCCAGGTCCGGATATTCCCATTCTGTCTTAGAGATTTCGGTGAAACCGACCTGGGGTCATTTTCAGCATCTCAGCATTAACTGCTAATGAGGGTTGGAGATCACTCAGTTGATCATAAAGGTTTTCGAATTGGGTTTTTAAGTCTGGTTACCAGAACCTATTCACTGGACAACAGAACTTCGGTCCTAACGATAATGTCTCGAGAGCTACTTTATCCAAGAGCAAAGAAGAGAAATTATGCACGTACCGTTCAAGATCTTTCGGAATTTTAACATGGTTTTGATTGAATTGAGTTGCTTTCGTAGTTTAAATGTCTCCTTCTCTCGTCTGTTGGTCACAATCCGTTGGACGTATTTGTCGAACTCATTTGTTTAATTAGGCGTCAGTTGTGTCAGTATCCCATCAGCGACCGTCCGTTTGTGGACCAGGTCATACACTCTGCTCAGCCCCTTGTCCTCTTCGTTTTGAGCCAGACGCTATAGTGAATTTACCGTAACATCAATGCGATTTCGTCCAATGATGGTCCAGTATTGTTTTGGAAGTTCCGAACAATATATGCATTGCCTCAGAAACCCGGTGGACACGTTCGTTATTGTCAGTTGCCTACTGAACCTAATATATTTAATGAGCTCTTTCATGACGTTTCGTTTGTTCGTAAGAACAAGTTACAACAGGCGACGCAACACGGCTATTATCCGGACGCTTTGGGGAACACCAATGGATGTGACTAATACGGGTATCGATAAGGCCCTGTTTGTTTGCGGTCGCTTCGCTTTTGATCAAGTCAAACCATCTGATCAATCAGACGGATTTGTTCAGGCAAATCTGTGGAATACATGGGATACAACCAGGAAAGTCGAAGGTCATATATTGTCAATTGCAGAGGCCATTGCAGTTCGCATATACCCACCACGAGGTGTGCTCAGAACGTTGAACTTCCCATGGCTGTGTAGGCAAACTCAGGATAGAATGATTGCAGGGATGTGACGCACCTCTCGCAGATTTCGTACGACTAACATGATCAATGTTATGTAACCAAATCTCATGACTCAAACCAGAGAGAAACGACTGACCGACATTTCTTGCCTCAGTCACGTGTTATCAACCACCCCTATGGAACCCATTTAAACAAAACGTATTTATCCTGATGATGAAACATTGAAAAAGAGCTTATTTGTTACGCATTTCTTCTCAAAATGATATTTAGTCCGTCCGTTTCGAACGTTTCATCGTATGTTAGTGTTTCAAGAGAGCAAAAGTGGGTGTTGACATCGCGGTTGTGATAATACGACAAGCATAATTCTACCGCTGTGAATTCCTAAACATCCTCATCACAGACAGCAATACATCAGTGGTTCACACCGATGTTTAAATGCAACACCACCGTGAAGAAAAAGAAGAAATCAAACCTTGATTACGAAGTGAGAAAGAAAAAGAAGGGGAAGGGAAGGATCCTAGCGACTAAAGACTGCCGCGTTTATATTCAAGTATGCAACATAAAGGCGCCTAAACCTTGCAACCAAACAACCGATCTGTAAGTGAAAGTAACGCGTCATCAGCAAGACAGCTTCCCTATGGCTCTAACTGCCTCGCGTCATTAAGTGCACTCACTTCACAGACAACTCGAACAAACAACGACAATCTTCACGCCACTGAACTCGGTTAGCCGCCATCTCACCTAATGTTTCATGCCATCGACTCTATGAGTCGCGAGGGCTCCAGCCCGGGAGACGAACCCGATCTACAGTACCCAAACCCTTCGTGAACGATTTCATTTATCTACGCCAGGTCATCATTTGTCCACCTCGCACCTTACGCCAATTGGTCGGAGCGTCGGCAAACAGTGCTCGGTGTGGCAGACGACTAGCTGAAATTCTTAGTACATGACCTAACCA
>LUCH01000065.1:41014-84312 GCA_013368495.1 Paragonimus heterotremus
TGACGAAACTGAACAAGTGTTGGAAGGGGACAGCTTTGACGAACGCCGTTCCTGGTGCTGAAACTGTCAGATAGTTCGCTGTAAACCCTAATCTGAGCAGACGTATGGAAATAAAGCGCAGACATATATTTAGTAAGTACATCGTTGCGTCTAGGCGACTCCAAAAGTGTAGATCTATTCACCGAATCGAACGCACGGCGATTGTTGGCCGGCGTTACACATGGCGCTGCTCCAAAATTTGACGAAAAGTAAAAATATGGTCCACATAACCCCGCCCAGGTCAATGCCCTGCTTGTTCTTCCTTAATGTTTACCTCCCGGACTGCAGTGAGTCGACGAAGTATAATGAATGCCAGAACTCTTAAAATGGCTGGGATCAAACTAATTCCCCTGTGGTTTTCGCAAGAGCCTTTCTTGAATATGGGAACTATTATCGAGTGACCCCAGGACGGAGGAATAGTTATAGTCGTCTAAACAAATTGAAACAACTGAGTCAAGGCCTCTACTAACGCTTCCCCATCATCTTTGAACAGTGCCAGCACGAGATCATCTGAACCAGCAGCCCTATTACGTTTGAGAGCCGACATGTTATTGGGAACCTCAGTCTCAGTGGTTGGTTCCAAATCTATCGACCAGAGTGCTACATCAACTAAGATGACTCTGCAAGTGTTACTCTCAACCCTCTAACCTTCTGCACTTGTGGATTAGTTTGCCATCTACCTCGATGATAGCTTCACTGACATACGATGGCCTGGGACCAGTAGCACGGATCGGCTTAAATAGTTTGCCGCTATTCTCTGAGGCAAAAGCGGTTTACATCCAGTTAACCTTTTCCATTCACCAAACCTCACGATCAGCCTTTAGTTTACTTTTCACTTTCCTACGGATATCTCTTCTAGTCAAATTATGTGAACTACTAGATGGAACTTCCCGTCTGGCTTCTAACAACTCCAGGGAGTTCCCTGGAACCGAATGTTTGTGTAGTCTATGTACCTCTGTGCCGCATGCTACCATATCTGTGTATCGAATTTCGAGGCTACAGTCGTGTGAAAATCCGACCCAACCCAATTTCCCCAAAACGTTTATCCCTGTATATTCTACCGCCCCTGTTTCTGGCCGATTAATTGGCCTTGACCTGGATGTTTTGTTTTCTCGCGTCAATTGACAGTTGTGCGAATAGGCACTTGTGGCTTTTGTGTACTTTGCTTGAGTGGTGCGTGCATCACATTTTGGAGCTCGGCTCGTCCCTGTCGTTTTTGAACCTGTTGACTGCTCGAAAGAACTCTGTTGGGTACGAATGTCATATTATGTGCTTATAGTTCATCTTTAGCCTATTTGGCATCAAATTGAAATTATCTCCTGGAAACGATCCGTCGATCGAAACTGTTGAGTTTGACTATTTATTAACTTTGACCATTTGTTCAACAGTACCGTGGCTTTGTGAAGCAGTCTTGTTTTGACCATTTGGGATCATTGGTTTATTGCTACGCGTTGCTCAACGTCTTCGTGGAAGATCGTACAATCTACTTTCAGAATGGCCTGTGCGATTTGAGTCCGATAGCTATTATGATATTCGGAATACCACTAAGACAGCGTTCTAAGCTGGATTCGTACTTATGCTTTGCCGATGGTAAAGCCAGTTTCTCAAGAGCTAATCGTTGCTATCGGTAGGGTCGTTGTCCAGCAAAAGTAAAAACAAAACGACAACATACCAACTCAGGATCTGAATCCAAGCATATGCTCCAATAAAAACGACAGTCTTGAATCGAACCACACCACCTATAACTAACGGTTATGCGGTCTATTTGAGACCAGGCCTGATTCGGAGAAAGCAGGCGCCAAGTGTTGCATTGACATGAACGATGCCTAAAATTAGTACTAGCTAGAAATAGCTTGGGCTCAACTCGCAGCTGCAACAATCGCCCTTTATTATCTTATGGGTGTGACGCTATCCCAAATCTGTTACCTAGATGAGATTCAGCTTTACCAGTGCGGTCGACGTGGGTATTCATATCTCAATCCAGAACGACTGTATTAGAGCCAAGTGATGACCGAAGGAGAGCAGCTAGATCCGACTGAAATGCGTTCTTGACGCCGATTTTACTACAGTCAGTAGGAGCGTAAGCAGACACAATGGATAAATTTCCGAAAGTCTTGCTGGACTTAATAGAAACTGCCAAACGGACAGCATAAAGTCTACTGTTAACAGGAATCCAATTTACTGATGCGGCTGCAGCCGTCGTGCTGAGGACTATACCTACTCCAGCTTGACCTGTAATGGCGGCTGTGGAGTCACTGGAAGTGTAAAACGAGCATCGGGTAGACAGCGCAAGTGCTGTGGGTTCCATACGCTGACTACTGTCCTGAATTCAAGTCTCCGAGATCAGACATCCACACGCAACGAATCTATCCTTCGTGCCAGAACGGCCTGCTGACCTAACTGTTTTAGCCTGTGAACTTTGAAGTTACCTATATTAGTTTGCATTTTGGGTCTAAGCAAGGGACGAGGAAAGCCTGAAGCGGAATGACAAGAGACGACACTTACCGACTCAGTGTAACTAAAGTTAGCTACATCTGTTGTGGAACCTGTAGAGTAATTATCAGTAATGGAGGTCGAGAGGGGCCTAAGAGGTAAATTTGATAAGACAGTGGTAGAGGGGTCAGTAGTAGTATGTTTTTGCCTATTCACCCTGCTGTATGCAGCAGAAAGGGCGATCCGGTTTATACTGTGAGACGGCTGATGCAGAATGGAATTATTGGTGTTGTGACTATTCATGATTGTATGTGGGCTGAGATACTGCTAGGACACCCGGACCTAGGTAGGAGAACGATTGGAGTTCTCAACGAAAGCCTTCGGCTCAAAAGCCTGTACTACAAGGCAGCGGGTGGATGGTAGTGTACCAGAGCTGTACTTTTTCCGGAAAAATATGGCAACCTTTTTCCAACCCCCAACCTGGAGTACCAGGAGACTGGTTCGTCAGACCTTTATCTATATGTCTGCCTGGCATGAGTGACTCTGTCGGTGTGGTGGTCACACTGTCCAGTTTAGCCCAATAGGTATTGCAGTTGCGCTTTCCATTCTTCTTCAAACACAGATGGTTTATAATTCACACATCAACCTCACTTCTCTCCACTTTAACCTGTTTGGTAAATGTTTCTTTTTTTGATGGCCAACTTTCATATCTCGCTCGGTCGGTCGGCTTATCTTGATTGGACGAATTTCCTCTGCCGATTGGTTGACCGATTATTTCAATGAATTTCTGTTGTTACCCATTCTTCGCTGGCTATTAACCTCAATAATCTTCCATAGCCACGTTAAGACATTGCGCTGACTGTTGCTTGTCCACCACAGGCGTTTGTACCGACTGATTATGTGACGGATTTATTCGGTTAGTTGATCATAGTTCCTCGTGCACCGACTGCCACATTCTGCTGGAGTTGATTGAACATCATCTCCAGATCAGTGGTCCAATCCAGTTTTGTGAACAAAATATTACCTAAGGTAACACTAACGCAAAGTTTAGACTGTAACCGACCGTCACGAGAAGGGACCAAAAATGACGCTTTCAAGTGGTGTTAGATAATGTTTATTAACCGACAGTTTTTCTGGCACAGACGGTAACCTTCAGATTTAAAGCGTGTGCCCCAATCTGTCTAGCGATCGTGGGTGCATCCGATTTCTCTCGCAGTTTAGCTTCAACTCGGCTTCATCGTTCCACTGTCGTAAAACTCTTCCAACTTCTGCCCCTTCCGGCAATGCTTTTTAAGATATGACAATGTAAACTCCATGCATCATCAGTCCTTCTTGATTTCCAAGAATATGTGATAGAAGTCCTACAAGATGGTTGAAACTTCACAAAATCAAGCGATATCCGAAGGAACTTTCTGTGGTAGTTAAAATTCTCTTGAAAATGAAAATATTCGATTGCTACTTGATGTAACAATGTAACGTCATTAAAAATCAGCATGCCCCACCGACCGTTTTAGATCGTGGTACCAATACTGAACATGGGGTGTTTCTTACCTTGTTTCCAGAGCGCCTCAGATAACCATCCCTCCATTTCTACAGTCATACCCTACAGTATTCGCCAATATATCAGACTGCGATCTGCGCCTGTTGGGGAGAGTGATTTCTTTATAACATCCCAACTGGTCGTTTACATCAGAAACTGGATGATCGAGTTCAGTGACGTACTAGTTTTTTGACGAGTTTATTTGTTTTGCGGTCCTTCAAAAACCATGAAAACACTGGATGTAAAGAAGCATAAGAATATAGAACTAGCTCGGTTTGTGAATCTTTGCCTGGGGAGCAGTTGATGTGAAATTGAAAATTTAATCAGGAAAGCTGACGACAGCAAACTGACTGACCTATCGGAGACTTATAAGAAATTATTAAAATGCGTCTTCATTTATTTGGAAGCGCCGCGGGGGGAATTATCAGTTCCGTCGGAGCTTAAGTGGTATACCAGATGCATGTCTTTTAAAAAACTCTGAAAATTTATTGGAAATCGGTCAACTAGCATGAAGTTTTTGCAAAACACTGTCATTACAATCCACGCTCGCAAGGGGAGCTTCGGTTGAGTCGTTTGAAGTTAATTAAGAATTTGAGATAAAGATACTTCAGAACAGGTAAGATTCACTACCTCAATCTGGCATATTAAAAAATTGAGGCGCACTGGAGGTTTATCAATCGTTCATTTGAATGAGCTTAATCGGAAGGCGAGCTTCTCAGTGAAGCATACAAACTAACCATAAAGGCATGTTCAGGTAGCAGTTTTTTTCGGATCAAAACCCTCGCAGGACAGTGCAAATAGACCTTTCGCAACTATGGTCCACGTTTCAAATGCATTCATGTGGGACTCAAACAACTAACATTATTAATCTCCACTCAACATCATCGGGCCAAAAGGGAGCTCGAAAAAAATCGATATAGTTTTTCGTTGACCCATAAATCTTCCAATATTGTCAGAGAAGTGAACGAATTAGAACGAGACTTGAAACGAAAGATTAACATTTCGCGATAAATACCTCATTTTATCTGAATTGATTAAGCTATGAGAACTTGCGATTTTATGTACTAATCATAATCTAATTAGGCTACTTGTTTGCCAACTCACGCACGCCCACAATCTCTTGTTTAACAGCCACAACATCTCGAACCAGTTTGAACGATATTCACCTAAATAACAGTCCACAAATCGCGTGTGATTGCATTTTAACAATCTCTTTGTTTCATTTATAGAATCTGTACCATTTAATCGCATTAGAAGCTAGATCAGCGGGTTTACTGTTTTATCATGTGACAACTTTAAGTAACCATTCGAACAAACTATTGGTCCACCAAACATAGTGTCATCACTTCCTTGTGATACAATGTAACTTAACTTATGACAAGTAGCAAGACACCTTTGCCTGCGATCAGATGCAGTCAACATACCATGTTGCAGTTTTTATACCCTCTTTCACATTGTCGATCATTAACACTGCATGAAACGTAAATTGATGTTATCTGCTAGAACTTTTGTGTTCGGGCTATTCACTGCTTACAACACAGTTTCGTCGATTAAAGCCAGGTTTCCCTGTTAATTTTTTTAATTCACATTTAATTGAAATATCAACTACTTTGTCTTATTTCACTCTGCGGTGGGTTCACCATAGAAACAAAAAGGTTCGTTCAAAGATAGGTCGTGCAAAGTATTTCATCTCGCTAGTCTTACTGTACAGAGTAGGTTGACGTATTCAACTCGTCTTTCTCTTGATCTGCTTTGTTACGGATTCGTTATTTAGCCCCCCAGTGTTTTTTGCGAATTATGATAGACTTTGTGAGTTCGTTGATATCCAACGTTTTGAGTTCCATCCGACCTCTTAAACGTTGTTCAGTTCCCACCAAGTAGTTAGTACCTGTTTTGCCATAGGATTTAGCAGTTGAAACCAACTTCTGCAATACTACTGGGAGAATTGCCCTTTTGGCATCGCCCGTGTTACCTTTTCGTCTTTTTCAGATCGTTCTTAGCAGATGTTAGCAATGCACCAGAGAGTTTTCATGTTCACAAAGCCGGACATTAAAGAAGTGGTCGATTACACACTGCAGATGGTTTTGTTCTCTGTTAAACTTTTAAATCAAAACCTACCCTGTGTTTTCTGTACGTGACAGTCAACTTCACTGACATTTCATCAATCCACAGCCCACGCCCACCTGAGGACCGGTACTTCAAACACAACTGTTAACTTTGTGCAACTTCCAAACCCACTACAAAGGAAAATCCTTTTGAATTTGGTCAGACAAACTTTATCGTTTCTCTCTCCAAATGACGAGTGTTTTGGCAACTTCTAATGTGGTATTCATTTACATCAACACTGTAGGCAAACTTTGCTCAATATAACCAGTTCTTTATAGTTTACTTCACATACGCATTTCACTAATCCTATGATTGAAAATGCTTGTCGGAATTTTGAATACATAAAACAGTTAGGTCACCTGCTGGACATGCGTAAACTTCTGTTCGGATCCGCCTTTGGGCTGGTGTTGTTGAGGCCGTCTTCATGGATCTCTCTCTTTACATCATCTCTCCAGTATCGGACGGGTTTCTCCCACTGAAAGCTATTTTGCTTCCCTCAGTTAAACGTGATTCACCGTGCTTCACGATTTCATTGCAAAATCTCATTGGGTGACCGAATATCTTAACTCCAAACTTGCCTAAACTTCGCAGTTAATGTTGTTACCATTTGTTCACTTGATACACAGATTGTTCACTTTAATTTCTCCTACTGCCATTTCCCTAAATACACTCGAATGTGTTCGGATGGTTACATCAGGAAGCAGCGTATACATCGGTAAGCAAAGGAATTCCCTTTATACATTAGTCCACGATTTTATGGTTCATGGTCTGTACATTGAAAGGAGCACGGTTCAAATTCTTAGAAGAATATTTCAACACAAACTGGGTTGAAGTCATGTCATCCGAAGTGCTATCCATTTAACTGAACTGCATTTTTGTACGAAAATGTCCGCGGGGAAGTATGAATGAGAAGACTTACAGATTAGAAAAATAAACCCGCTAAACATTATAATGGTAAAATTCGAAAAAGAGATTACGGCTAATATTTGTCTCCGATAAATTACAATCGATCATAAAATAAACTGTGGGATGAGCTGTAATATTTCTGATCACAGTCGATGTCAGAGAGATGACTAAGCAAAGTCGCTGTTGAATCCTGGCCACGAACTGATCGTAAATACAAACTATATGTCATGAACAAACATTCCCTCACTTCCCTTGTTACTCTACGATAAAATCAAGCGACTAGAGAGCTGACTATAATGGTTTTAACATACCACGCTGGTAGGATAACAGGAGTCGAAAATGCAATCACTGATGTAATTTTGTCACATCCTGTCCGGAATTATCATTGATAGACCTACCGAAGAATCGTTTTAAAGCAGTCCAACAACTAAGTTTGTAGCCGACCATACTTATCAGTACAAAAACACATGACTTGGTGTTTTTTGCGAAAACGGTTCGTGCCTGTCTGACACCTTCCCTGGACTCATCTGACAGGCTCTGCTGTCCAACCAACACCAACCCAAACAGTCAAACTCAGTGAAAGTAAATAAACCCGTTCGATACTCGATCAGTATGAATCCAATGAGATGATTATCTATTCATCAATCTGTTGTGTTTCATCATGACTACACCACCCATGTTATAAACAACCGAAAACTTTGTTTCTCACTTCATATTTTCTCTTTTTCAGTGAAAATATCTACACTGGAACTCGGAATGTAACTGGTACTTAGTAAGTCATCGTGTTATATGATATACTTGTGAAAAACTTTGGAATTCTCAAGTATAAGAGGAAAAAACAGACGTAAAATTGGGCCTTAAGAACAAAACGTTGAAAGCTGATTGGATACTACTTTGCAATAAGTGTACTTCTTTGTTGATATGAGAGATGAAGTAAACCAGGCATAAACAGAGTTTGCTGATTTTTACAACCCACGCTAACCAATGAGGCATATATTCTTGATAACCTTCCACTATTTCAAAAAAAAATTGAACAGCAATAGGGGTTATGGAAATTAGGAGGCAAAGTATTGCGATTCTAATTTGAAATGCTGGAGTTATTTGAAGCACATTAGCCCCAGCTGCTGGAGAACACACATAAATCTCTGTCAGCAATTGAAAAACATCACCAAAGATCAGGTTTCCTTCCGCAATTTACTGCTTGTTCTGATTAATATGGGTAAAATTCACCAAAATTTGCCAAATGATCACAAGGATGTAAATTTTCAGTGCGCTTTGTGTTCAACAATCCGATATGAACAAAACTGAAACGCTGGTTCACAGCATTTTACCAGAACTTTGACAGACGACTTCTCATGGAACGTGACGTTCAGTGGCTATCTGGAGTTGTAACGTATGGTGACAAACAGAAATGAGCTTGAAAAACAGTGCCAAAATTTCACAACAATCACAGTGCAAATTATTTTTCATGAAGTTTGGACTGCACATTAATATGACTAACAAATGACCTAAAATTTGCTTACACCAAAAAGCAATATTGACCTACATATCTGAGATCCAAACCTAATCTGAGACACCACCACTCCAAGCATCACACTGCTCCAGTTTCTGTTATCGTAGGTTAGTCGGTGCACACCAGTGAGCTGTTACGTTTTGTAAAATGCACATGATGCTCGATCGGAACCAGCTTACAAATAAAAAATGAGCTGAAGGGATTTAAGAACACATCCTTACATCAGTAAACAGGCTAGCAACTATTCGAATCCAGTTAGTGAAGCACTTTCAGTTAGCCCGATTCGGTTAATCGTTGTCAAACGGGGCTCTACGGATGCTACTGTCTATTAGTTAAGATAGGAGAGATAAACGTAGAAACGGTCGTGTTCACGTGCAAATGTCCTGGAAATGGCGACGCATTAATATTGGGAAGCGAAAGGAGATTCAACTGGGATGCGATATTCATTTCAGGGCAAGTTGATAAGACTTACTTGCTTCGATGGATTGCGAACACCATGCACAATTTTCATTTTTGGTCCTTTCACTGAAGGCACATGTTTTGCTTTGGTTTATCAAACTGGTGTGAGTTTACTTACCAGCTGATTAGAGTGGTACTTGACAGGTTTCTAGACACCATATTAACATCTGACGGAGTTAGCGAACGTCTACGTAGCAGATCTCACTCGGTCGACTGATTCAAGTCTCACGTTGCAGTACGCATAAGCCAAAATCAAGCGCGGCTATTTAGAGAAGGATAAACCAAACGCTAGGCAGTAGTTTTTACCAACGCTGTTTTTAAATGGAACACAACGGTCACCAAACCAAACAACAGTAAACACGAGAGCGAGAAAAATCTGACACTGATCGTATAGGCGAATCTTCAAGTGTTCCCTGATATATCAGGGGGAAGTGTTTCTTAGTTTAGCACGAGTTTACAGAAAAATCAGTATAATTTTTAAAGTTTGTAACATTATTCTTAATTTGGGCTCGACTTTTGAAGGTTATCACCTCGTTACTTACCGTTAGAGGGACCTGTGAAATAGCAAACTGAAAGTGGTAACATTCTCTCTGCTTCTTCTAGGTTGAAATGAAGCGTTCCCTACTCCAAAACAAACGATTTAACACTGTTATTTCTGTAGAGTTCGGAACCTTATTCCTTAAGCAGGAACAGCAGAACCATACTAAGAAAACATCACAATTACATCGATATTACACTTGATATAATTACACAAGATTACCCGTTTCCGAATGCTGCGTAAGCAGACGGTTTAGTTGTATTTTACAAGAGTATACCTTTTATTTGCTCACTTATCTTTTCCTGTAGGTGCTTCAGTAGGTTTGCAAACTATGAACCAAAGGCCTTTTCAGTTACATAAAAATATCACTTTCAGAACTTGAACGAACAAACCATATGCATAGACAGAAAGAATAAGGCTTGTTCGCCTGCACCACTGATAGTTGCAGAGTCGGTCTCGACTAGCTGTTGGGCACTGCTTAACGGAGTAAACGACTGAAAAAGAATAGTGTTGTATTCGACCTTAGCAAACCATTCAATCGTCACTCCCATCTGCTGAGTTCAAAGTGGAGAAATGGGTCCAACCGAGATTCACCTCACGTAGTTCAAAAGTATGCATTCCGGAATAGTAATGTGTTTGAAATGAACAAAGGGAAACAGTTTGGAAGATCCACTTCCTGGCGGAAGTCAACAATTCCTCTAGGCGCAGGTCAATAAACCTCACTATCTTCTCAAGGAAGGAAGGAAGGAAGGAAGATATAAGATATCATCAATAAAGACGTTTTGTACTGGAGAGCTTACAACATTTGCGAAGAGATGTCAATCCAATCGTCGTCCACTTTTGACGCAAAATGCATACGGTAATATAGGAATCATAACTTTGTTCCTATTTCTCGGTTTCCGTGGAGCTTATTCAAGAATCATCAGTTAGTTCTAACGAAATACCCAAATTTAAATATGACCTTTTTTCTTTTCAGTCTAATAGATCAAACATATGAAGTGGTAGTGGTTTCAGTAACATAGAGACTGATCTTACTCGTGGTAGGTGTTAGTCAGTCTGCCAGTCACTCACAACAAATGAACATGTGTGGTCTATGATATAATCTGAGTGACTGTTATGTTGAGCATAACAGATGGTCTAAAAACACATTTTAGAAAATAATTTAGGGTTCGGCTGTCATCCAGGCCACGTATGTTGTTAGTGCGAGACAAACGCTGACTCGTCGTTTGTGTGAATAAATACACATACTTCTTTTGTTGAAGCATCTTTTTCAGAAACTGAAACCGATCGACTGTTTTCTGAATGTTCTACAAACACCATATACCACAGTTCTGGGAGAAGTAGAGAGTAAGTTGCTCAAGCAGTTAGTCTCACTGGCCACGTGTTAAGGTTTATTGTTTTGACCGTACCCAATCTCGACACCATTCAAACGATATGCAGAGCCACTGCTTGAGTTTGCTAATCAGACTACGTATACTGACACGGTGGACGGTATACCCAGAACTGATAATGTTTAGTGAACGACCTACACCATAGTACTGAACATCTATAGCGTGAACTTAGTATTGAAATGACCACGATATGCCCAGCTCGGTTGTAAGAGGGTTATGGCCACGCGGAGGTTCCGAATTTCTGCCTTATTCTAGAATTAGCTGAACTGGTCCAATGGTCAAACTGGTACAATGCAAAACGGTTGACGATTCTATGTAAGCATACCCCGAAGCTTGTACTGTATGAACACAATCGGCGACAGTATAATTTTTGCGTTTTCCATGGTTGAGACTACGGCTGTTATGTAGCAGGGATGTATGATAGATGTCTTCCTTACCACATCCATTATTTATCTATTAAATCCTGTTGTAAACGCCTTGATTTGTTTTGAGATTATTCATCTATATTCAAGCAGATTGTGCGTTCGATGTAAGTGACAGGTTGTCAAGTGAACACCATCTAGAAACCACAAACAACATACAACTTAACTGCATTGTTTCACAGTTTGCCAATCAAACTTCCTGGTATGTACATTTGTTCTGATTATGTAAAGCAAAACGGCCGAAAAATGTATCTTTCTTCTGAATCCTCACCAGCAGTATCAAGTGGTGACGTCTAACAATGAAAAAGTAAACGAATAAAGAGGTGAAAGGTTTCTGATAAACAAATCAGTTGATATATTCTGGTGAGTACCAAGAACGCCTTCAGAATTGGGACTCGAACCGACGCTCATGGTCGGATCAGAATACTCAGAAGATCAATTGTAAGCTTGATGTCTTAAACCACGCAGTCACTGTGACGCTTCGGACGAATTATGCCAATTATTTATAAAAAAACAAGTGATTACATCAAGGAACACCGCTTCTTTAACTCTTTATAGATAAATAAAAAAGTGACCTCAACTGGTCCGCTATATTTCCGAAATATTCAGTATATTGCTGATGCATTTCTGTACGTGAAATCTGCATGGACGCCTGGTTAAGAAACCATTATTACAAGTGAGGAATATTGCTTGTACTAATATAAAATAGAACCTTATGTCACAAATCAATGTTTCTAAACTTTTGGTACTAACGGTTTTGAATGCAGATGTAAGGAGTGTGTCTAGGGCATGGGCTGATGGCAATAGGAACAGTCAAAAGTGCTGTTTGAACTTCTACTACTGATTTGAATAATGCTCAGTAGGTTCCATGAAAATAGTAACTCCAGCCATTTAAAAATAGGTTACATTGTCAAAAGTAATGCAAAGCTACAGAGGCCCTAGGCTTCCGTCTTCAAATTGAGAAAAGTCTGACTGCAATTGTCATCCCCTTTCAAATGTGTTGCAACAAATCCCAAAACAACAAGAATGTTCGTAAATCGTGGAATACACTTTTGCAGTTACTTGTCCCATTAACCTGATAACGAAAACACGATAGTCAACTGTGATCACTACAAAATTCTATATAAAACCTCCATAAAATTTACCGAGAAAACCGTTGAGTATCAGATAAGAATTATTAGTATATACTTAAAGATCAATAGTGTAGGGTCGGAGAAATCGTTTGAATAAAACACTGTGAAAGATACACCCACTGTTACTCTTGTTACTGTATGGCAGAAACGCAAATTGAAAAAAAGGTCACCCTTGTTTCAAATGTTACATATTACAAGCTTCATATTTTTTCTAAGCTTCTCAATTGTGCACTTCTCGCGTACTATTTGTCGTTCTCCGTAGATGAGTTACTGACTCCTATCACTGACAACCCAAGGTCGTCAGTCTGGTCTGTGATAGAACATTGAAAAGTGTTGGATCCAGGATGAATGGTTAGGGTTTAAAACTGAAACCCTCGCTCTCATTCTTTCCAAGTGACATATTTTGACAGATATTGTATATGTTCAGGTCTGAACGGAAAAAGAATGAACGAAAACTTTATCTCCAATCCACTGATGATCCGACTTTGACTTTTGGTTATACAGCATCTCAGAATGCTTGTATATTATACATCCTCCCCTAGACAATTTGTAGGCTCCATAACTGGTAAGTGGCGCAATTTGTCGAGGTGTCATTTATATTGTTCACAGAACGTTCGATTGCTTTCCGTCCTGTCATTTTAAAAATTAAACATATTCATTTTTTCGTCTGAATGTTCATTCGTGTATGACTTTTGATCAAGCCGGTTAACATATTCTAGGTGGTTAAATATACGCTTTTCCAACGATTTTTCCGAGTAAGTCTTATTCAATGATTTATCCAGTTTAGCAATTCTTTGTTCATCATTATTGTGCTCTTTCGGACAATCGTACTGAACGTTTTGCCTTCATCTTCCGATTTGCTTGCGTATTGTTTTTGCACTCCTTTTGCACTCGTGTCTCTTACTCCTCTCACCTTACGTTTCACGTTGTTTGTGCTGGCGAAATTGTCAGGGAGTGGTTAAATTGTCGTCGAAACTTCTTTCCCTCTTGTTTGATCGTGTAGCGTGAACGCCTTCATTTTTCTAATGATCTACATTACTTCCTGGATATAGTTGCATAATACACAAAGTTGTTTTTACCACGAACGGTGTGCATGTTCCATTCGTCCGCTGCGTATCTTCGGTGTAATTCGGTCAATCTAGCCAACTTCACGACGGTAACAAAAATTGCTTGTCTATTCGCAATGTTTGTCTTTATTGATGAGTAAGAGTATTTTCATCGTGCTCCACTTTGCAGAAGTCTGCCCTCATAAAGACCGCCCACCCACAGCGACCACTTTTCGGGGAGACTTTAGATAGCATGTGGTTGTTGTAGTCCACCCCCCGAACGCCTGCAGCAATCGCTGTTCCTTACGCAACGCATTCACTACCACCTTGACATGTTTACTACTGTGATCCGAGTTTGTTCATGTCGTTGTCAATTTCGTAGATCGTGAGGGCCGTACTATCATTTCGCGTTATTTTTAACAGTAAAACGGAGCACGAACGATATCAGTAATATGTTCTTCGTAGGGATCGTTATGGAAAGCTTGCATCAAACTAGGTCCGTTCTTCCAGTCTCTTTATAATCACAGGCGAACAACACTGATGCTAACGAATCACTCAGGTAACCTCGTTGGGACAGCACGAGTCATGTGTGTGTAACCTATCGATCCTCAGTACCGTCGCATTAGAACGAGAGTAGATCAACCTGCTGGGGCAGCAGCAACACATGACACTGCTCCATTTGGCAAGCGTACTGTTGAATCCATTGAACGATTACTCGGCAAAATGTGGTTTTGTTTCTTTGGGCATCCGAGCATTTTGAATCCAAAAATGTGTACTTCAGGTTGGAGATTTGGCTTATCTATGGTCCATTAAACTTACTTTCTATCAACGAGTGAGATAGAGGCCGAACGTTGCTTTTTTTTCACTGACACTGCAACGTTCCGCACATATTATAGATGTGCCTGCCATGTGCCTCGCTGACAGCTTAACTGACAGACACTCGCCTGGAACCAGTTGCACGGATAAGCTTGAACAGTCTGCCGGCATTCCTCGAAGCACAAGCGGTTTTCATTTCTTTAACTTTCTTCATTAACCAGGCCTCACTATCGGTAGTCAATTTGCGCTTCGGCTTTCTACGCATATCTCTCCTAAACTTGTTATGTGAAATGTGTGGAGGAATGCACCGTCTGGCATTTAACAGTTCAGGAGATCTGTCTGAGGTTTACTGTTTGTTCAACCTACAGATCCCCGTGGCGCATGCTACAGTACCTCTTTCAAGACTGGCCTGTGAGTTTCCGGTTTATAAACTAAGATGATCTTCAGTTTGAGAATTGCTAAGCTTTCTTCCCAAGCTAGCCATTTACTTACATTTAACTGACGACATGGTCGTTTTCTCAACAGCCAGTCTCTGTTATCGCTGGCGTCGTTGCACAATAAAAGTGGGAACGAAACGACAAAGTACCAACGAAATATCCGAATCCAGCAATGTGCTCCAATTTGAAATATAGTCTTGATTGGAACCCCGTCATCTATAACTAACAGCTGTGTGGTGTTTCTAAAATCAGGCCTGATTCGTTTAAGGTGAGTACCAAGGATAACGTTGATGTGCACGATATCTGAAACTAGTGCCAGATAAAAATAGCATGCTCAGTGAACTGTTGCAACAGTCGACCACCATTATCCAAGCAATGCGATGCTATCCCAAACCTGCAACCTAAACCACACGGTCTCACCAGAGCGACTGCCAAAATGACTATATCAGAACCATTTGTCGACTGAAGGATAGTTATAACACCGACATCGCTACCATCGGTTAGAGTAAAAACAGACAATGAAAAGATTTTGGAAGGTTTAACATCTTGATTCGGTCATGATGAAACCAGTCAAGAGGTCGGCATAAAGCCCATTGCTGACAGGAATCCAATCTACCGTCATGCTAACGATTGTACCTATTCTAGCCTAACCGGTGGTGGCTGCCGTGGAATCATCTGCAGTGTATAAACAGTACCGGGTAGAAGGTGTAGGTGTTGTTGGTTGATCTAATCCCGCAATCATATGTGTTATTTGCCTCTAGTAGAAACTCGTCTCGTGTGAAAAAGATTTTCATTGAAACAAAATATATAATGTTTACAGGGAGTCTTCTGTTGCATATGGTCGTTGATTAATTCCTAGTGGGTTGCCGACCATTAGTCTCGAATAGTCAATCCAAGATGTTTTAATCAAACTGTTGACTGGAGCAAGATATTGGACAGATCTCATGTGGAGCAACACAATCGATTGGTCACGCACTGGGTGGACTGTATTCTAGTTCATCTTTTAGGTAAAGTTTGCTTCGAAATTTACAGCTGAAAGGTTAATTTCTCAAAACTGTCGCTGCACTGAAGCCTGGAATCCGAAATCTCATACCATTATAGTGTATCTTTCTTGCAAGCTAAAATCGTTTACGATTCTTTAACTTATGTATTATCTACATATTACTACTTCTACTTGCTTCCCGTATTTTGAATAATGTAATGTAACAATAACACGATGGAAGTCTTAAAATCATGTTTTACGTGATCACAGAACAAACAGCTAACAATACCCACAGGAGTGCAAGCAGCAAGATTAAGGGAATTGGACAGACCACTCAGGTTAACAGTCACTTAAGTTAGCTAATATGAAGCAAACAGTCGAGGATGTTGAGACCTGTTGAATTGCTTAGTCAGTTAGAAAATTCGGTTTCTGCATGAAGGACAGACCCCGATTGAAACAATACAAAGCCTCACCTTCCTTAAGGTTTGCACCTTGGTTGCTAGTCTGTTTTCGTTGATTCGAGTTTTTCTGGTGCACACTAGTTTATGGTTTTTTCTGTGTGCCACTTAGTTTTATCGTACATTGCCATATATAGATTGTCAGCTACTGTTTACGTCACAAAACTCGAGGTTTCGATGTTAGTAGATACAGTGCTGGAAACCTGTACCGTTGTCTTCTTTCAGACTGCCAACTGTGGTGAAGTATTCTTTCGAATTACAGAAACATATAATGTAACCTGCTGCTTGCAACCCTGAGTGCCATGCACATTTAAGGTAAAAGTGTGTAACATTGATATTAATCACGAGAATGTCTTATGCATCAGTAGTATTTGTATAACGTTTGACAACTGCAATCAATTCTTTTATCATGATCAGTATTTTGCAGATATGTCGGTGGAATAACATGAAAATCGGAAAAAATATGTAATAGGCCACTCTTAGACGTCCATCTGGAAGCGGTTACTTAGTACACTTAATAAAGTGCCACATGCGGATGTGAATCGGTGGTTGACCCATTTTGTGGCAAAACAATCGGACTATGACAGGTATCTTTTTCAGTCGCTGAGAAACCGGTTAACACTGTCTAGGTTATCCTTGATAGAGAGAAAACTTGGATTCTAGGCCAGCTGTCTCAGGAATGAGTTTGCTGATCAACGCGTCAATAGCAAACATGGTATATTTTGACTTGAAGAATATTCTGCTTCTACAAAGGGTAGGTCGTTTATTTGCGCTGATTACTACATATCCAGCCAGCAAGTAAGTTGGTATTGAGAGCATCTAAGCGTGGGCAAGACTAACTCCACTGGAATACTGAGGTCTAGATAATCCCCACTGACGTGTTGTGTGGCTCACTGACTTTTAGAGATTCTTCACTCATTTATATCGATCACTTCCTTTTCTACCTTGAGTTTTAGGTCACTTGTGAGATAGCCGTTATAAGTTTCAGTGCATAAATCTGTTTTAACTGTTGCAACTCAGCCTACATCATCTCATTAAGGTGATTTCAGAATCGAATGGTTAGGGTTCATTCTATGTAGTTCTGTCATGACTCATGTTGGTTTTTAGGAAAAAGCATTCCAGCATTGTTTGGTAGGGTTGAAGTTGTTTTGTAGCATCCATGACATTTCTTGCTGTCCCGATCTGACCTTATTTGGGCTTGCGTTCTAGATGCTTCATTTCGTCGTTTGAGTTTTTGAACTGAGCAATTTTATCGTCTTCGATCTGTTCATTTTAAATTAAAAAGACGTCCATCTAACAAACAATGCTTTTGTCCTGTTGCTGTCCATTCTGTTGAAGGTCACAGATAATGCTTTAATTTTGTATCGTACCTAGATATCAGAGCAGCTGGAACGCCAACATAAACTGTCTTGGAACAGATGTAGACCGGCTGACACTTTTGGAGACAACTCTTCAGAAGCATATATAATGCGTCGTTTTCCGGTGAGAGCAAAATCGGTGAATGTGTCTGTGACCTACTCACTTGGCCATTGCTTTACTCACGCAATCTCTGATAAAGAAATATTTCAAATATTTGTAGTTGAAGCGGCCATTCGGGTTTCCAGTCAGCCCGACCCAGAAACCCAGAAAATTATTGTTTTTACCTAATGAGTACTCGCTGGGAGAACAGAAATGGTGTGTTGCTACCAGATAAGTGTGTTTTCTCATACTGGGTGATATTTGTCATTGCACTGTTCGTTAGGGAACGTTACGTTTAACAGCGTAGCAGGTCCAGTGGACTGTTCTGTTGAGATTTTGATAAGCAAGACCTAACACTCAAATAGTTTGCACTGGGAACAACTGTAGAAACAATTTTCTTGGGTGCTGTTATCCGGAGATAACTTTATTCAGATTTGTTATTCATTCGTAACAAAGGTAACATGTAGCTAATTTTGTCAGAAATGGTGATGAAAATGAACTTTATGATGTAGTTTAATACCGGTACACAATACTCATGCGCTTTTCTGTGATAACTACTGAAGCACGTGCAACGGTCACCGTTTCAACAATCCTTAATTACTTTGTATTAATAGAACATCCGGGAGTAACAGTTGGCCCGAGTGGTCTTCTTTTAATGCACGTTTGACGTTTGGATAAACCAAATTCAAGGTTACAAATAATTGGGTTTTACAATGTGATCAGAGTGATCAGAACATGATCTATCTATTCCTTGTGAATTTGTCCATTTTCTACGGAGATGGTGAGTTTTCTAGCAAGGAATGCAGTGGACATTCTTTCGCAATAGAGCCCGACGAAAGACGTATTACAGATCCTTCGGTAGAAAGCAAAATGTTTACAAATGTCTACGTGAACACAGTCACGTAAAGAAGAAAATCCTCTTGAATTTTAATGGGATGGCGTTGCAATATGGAGCATGCATCGTATAATTGATAGCTTTTATAAACCATTTGTGTTGAAAATGCCACTGTTCTGACAGACTTGCTAACAGCGGTACTAGGTAAGGATTATACAACCATTCACTCCGTACATCGGTTTTTAGTTTCTGCATGGTTACATCACAGCCAGTTTTGGTTCTCGAAGATGGTGTGTGTGCGTGTGAAGGTCGACGTTTGCAAGAAAGACTAGATCGGCTTGCATCACGTGTTTTGCGCTATTTGATCTCACAGCGCAAGTGCACAGAACGTATGATTAAATGTTTGAAGTAGGTTTAAATGTCAGACAAAGGAAATGATTACAGTGAATACTGCATTAATTTCAACTGACCGACGTCTACCGGATAAACTGCAGTACCAGCGTAATTAATTGTGAAAATTTCTTGTATGAATTGTGAACCGTTATGTGCATATGGGCCAGAATGAATATAGAAGTAGCCGCTCGAGAAAAAACTATTGAAATGGTTGTAGCAGTTTCCTAAGATCTTCTGGAACTCCTGAGGAAATTATGAAGTGCACTAAATCCCACGCGGGAAATTATCTTTCAGCCAGTAAAAAAGATAAGGCTCCACCTTTCTAAGTCGCTCAAAACCTACAAAATTAAGAAAAATGTAATACAACCCATAAATTTCTTTTAAATGTGATTTTATTTCTTATACTTCTGTGATGAAAATCCTACTGCTTATATCTTTGAAAATAAGATTAAGTATTCCTAACAAAACTGAGAGATCACCATAACTTTTTGAACATCAAGGATTATTTATTCCAAAATTTGTTTTGCGTGAATTACTTTTACGTTTTCTCCCCATTCTATTGCAGAAGTAAAGTCTTCCAGGTAAGGGAATTTGGCTATTGGATAAACTTAATTGTTTCTATATGCCAATAAACTCATTCCAGGTGAATAAAAACAGTCGTGAAGGAAGATTTCACTTCTTCTTTGTTCCGTTTATTTGAAACAAAAATGGGCGTAAATGCCGAATCAAGACACACAGTTAATTAAAGACAAAACCCAACTATTGATTACTCGTTGGTCCGGATGCGAATTGGGCTGAGGCCATTAATGGACAACAGAAGTGTGTATAGCTTTCGTGGTCTTAACAGTTTTGATAACTGAACGAACAGCAATTATAAAGAGTAAGTCGGAATGCTTTCGTTAAAATATGCTGCCACATCGCACTGGGCTAAGTTATCCCGTCATTGTGGGCTTAGTGAAAAGAATTCGGAATATATAACTGAAGTTTGTACTGGTAAGATTTGACCTGACTGCATGTTTGACGGACCTTAGTCCTCTTTCAAGCCAAACGACATAATTCGTTCTGTTCAGTCAGAAATCATCACGAGATACCTTCCATGGATCCTGAGTCACCCGAAGGTATTTCGTTCCTAGACGTCTTCCTATCCCGTCGCTCAGATGGGACGATACAAGGAAAGTGCACCGTAGATTGACGTGCACCGGACAATATACGAACTTTTATAGTCTTGCACCAATAAAACAGAAAATTAATTTTATCCGGTGTATGATCGACAGGGCTGAGACTATATGCTCGAATGACATTGTAGAGGAGGAAAAACAATTCATATTAAAAACGGTTATCCCAAACAGTTTGTTCACAGGCATATGCCAAATAGCAGAATGTTGACCAATCAGCACACGGTAGAGAAAAAGTCTTTGTATATTTCACTACCTTTGGAGACCGATAATGTCTCGGATAATGTAAGCAACAGACTTAGTGTAGCCCTAAGCAAGACTTATTTTGCAACACTATTCCGTGTTCATTTTAATTCCACACCGATTTTGCGCACTCAGGTGAAAGATACACTGCCATGTAAACTGTTTCAATCATTCGTGAAATGGAGGCACTGGCTAATACTTATTTCATTCTGACAAATATTGAACACAGTTCCATAAAATGTACGCCGAATCTCTGTTTTCCTATTTTCCTTACCTGGTAAACAATTGTTAGTGTTTGTGCATCTTCTCTAATCTCACATCAGACTAACTCGTAGTTGCGAAAAATGTCCAATGAGTTATCCCAGAGCAAACAACAAAGGATTTTATTTCTGATAAGTTACTTTCAGCCTTGACATGTTTGGGAAATATATGCGGTCTCGACTGACAGTCAAACACGTTAGCAATGGTTTCCTTAGCCCTTACTCTTCCTTTCACTCGTAGGCTGAAATCACTGAGACTAACCGTTTACAAAAACCGTTTCACAGCCTATGCTGGGGTCGTGGTCCATGCTTGCTCTTTTGCGGGTTACCCACAAAAATCGACTGACCGGGTTCAACCTATGAACGAAGGAAGCACAACGACTAGGGAAATTAATGCACATACCTTCCTGCAACCCAGGTAACGGCGACCCCATGGTCTGGCAGATTTGTGTCGGACTATATTCTGCCACTTATTCATGTGTTCGATTCTCCGGCGTGCGTGGTGCCGATGAGACTCAACCAAATCGAATCAGCTGTCCATCACTTCGCTGGTGGTCTCCTGGACAAACCGTTCGTAAGAACGTTAGGAATAATAAGTGAAGGCTCACTGACTAATAGTAACACGGTACACTGGTCAGGTAACCAACTAGGTTGATTACGACTAAGAAGTGACGTGATGTTGAAAAATTGTGATGGCATGACTTGATCCACAAATCGAACAACATTGCAAATGAACAGAAAGAGATGTAAACTTGGGGAGAGAATATCGGTTTAAAGTATTTGTAAGGGTGTATATATATTGATTAGTTACAAAGTAAGCACCTCTTCAAAACTATTTCCACATCAACAGTAGTTTCGTTCGCTTCGTTGCAATCTCAAGGAATAATGCTTATCGTTTATTTCAAATTGAACATCACTCACAATTGATCGCAGTTGTCACATTCCCATAGACTTTCCAGTCGGCCCCTTTTGAAAAGAAGCACTAGACTCGAGTTCCGCTCTCATTAGAGCTCGTCAGTAGTGCATGTCATAGTCACAGCCGGGACTTAAACCACTGACATGCTGTTCATGAGGCAACCGTGTTAACCACTGCGCCATTGACCTCACGTTAGGCACGACCGAATTATCATACGTGAACGCTCAACCACTTTCGCTTGTGAGTAATGATCAGGTTGCCCGATCGCCTCGAGAGGAGACACAGTTACTGTCTGTTAACTCCAATCGATAACCCCGCGATTAGGACTTCCTAGACAGGTCGAAATCTCCGATCTCATTAAACCTGCTAGGCGATATTTTAGATTACTGATGAGTAGTCGGGGATTTGGTCAATTTCAAAAGGGGCCGACTGGAAAGTCTATGGGAATGTGACAGCTGCGATCAATTGTGAGTGATGTTCAATTTGAAATTAACCAAATCCCCGACTACTCATCAGTAATCTTACCGTTTATGTGGTAGACATCAGTATCCTATCCATTATTTACTGGACGATTCCCCTTCAGAAATGGTAATTCACGCCTATTTATACTCAACTGCGTGCTCGACCTCTATCGAGAATCTAAAACTGGGCTACTTACGTTTTCCGGATATTTCCCTGTGAAACACTTAGAAAATACTCTCGTTTTATGCCCAGTATATTTGATACTAAAAGTACGGATGAAGTGACAGAACAGTCGATACAAGTCGAAATAATCGATTACTCTTGAAGCCATTACTTCTAGCAGGCTACCCTAGCAGTTTACCAGGACAAAACTACGGAATAGGCTCTTCCACATATTTCGACTCGTGTATATGACCTTGTGTGCTTTAGCCAGTAAGGCCGTGAAGATAACGTGGCGCAGCATATAGTCCTTGTAAATCCAAGCTAATGCGGCCGTGCTGTATCTAGACAGGTTCCTATATAGCTAACAGCTCTCTGCGCCACCAACACGCGGTGGTTAGTCTAGGATGGTTGACTCATAACAAAATGGATGCAAAAGCAATTTTCATTGTGTTCTGTCTACCGGGATGGGACCTGCCATCAGTCGGTTATTATGGAGGCCTTAACTACGTTTTCAGTTGTCAAGACAAGCAAGCAACCGCTTCGCCAGGGTCTACCGAAACAAGGCTCAACTTACTTAACCGACCGTTTGGACAACGATTGAAGAGTACATCCGTCAGTATGAACCTCCAGTTCACCGACGGTCACTTGACGGGTTCTTCAGATGAGTTGTGCGAATCATATGGTTGTGCCTGTCTGTGCTCCTTATATGTCCAACGGACACACTTGTGTGGGTAAAAACCTCGTACGCCGGTGTATGACTGAGTTGGTTTGACCTTGTGTTCGGGTCGGCCTGGCAACTGGACAAGTGAGCCAGATTTGTTTGTTTATTGCAACTGTCGCTTGCGTGTTACTGCGTGTCGTAGCTCTCAATTAAACACAGTGTCTAGCAGCATATACTTGCGCAGATCAGTCGCTCAGCGTCACTGAACAGTATGTAGTGGACTAGTGAGAAGTTACTGGAAAAGCTTAAACGAAAAAGAAATCCACAACAGTTGGTTCTCTCCAGAGGTCTGCTCAAAACAATTAGAGTACGAAGGGTGATAGACGTACACATTTCGTATTGACACATAAGTACAAAATGTGCGAGCGTTTTTGTTCATAGCAAACAAATAGGGGTAGGTAATCAATCCGAAGATTAGGATAGGTCACAAAGACCAGGTTGGGTTCAGATTCATGAACAGCTGTTACTTAGCGACCACAGCTGCTTTGAGTCAACTGGCAGCAAACGTATCAACAAAGCGCAAAAATTCTTGGATTGGAATGATATAACAAGATTTTGAGCAAACAGGATTGATCATCAGCAAGACCACCGATTAACACTAGCTGCTGAGAAAACCGGCGGTATACGTGTTTCAGTAGCACTGCCGTACTCTGATTACCCTGGCTGCTGTACTCATTTAGGTAACAGTTTCTTCACGCTAGAGGTCAACCTTCTTTCGTTTCTGTTATGTACCTTCTCCCACAGTCACATACAGGCTAGTAGACAGTATATGAGATGACACTCATGGACACTGATGCCGATAACTCTAACAATTTCTTTGGATGAGCAAATAACAGATGGTTAGTAATAATCTGGGACGTATTGCAACCGCACAAATGCTACTGGCTGATTTGTGTCAGACACAATGCCGTCTTTCACCCGTCACCAAAATTTAAAATTTTGCCGTCCCAACTTGTTTACACTATTCTGTAGGATAATCATATATCGTACGTATATAACTTATGTCAGCCGCTAGCGAAAGTAACGTAGGAAGCGTGCTGGAAAACCGATTCCACCGGATCCCAATTGTACTTATGTCGAAGCCAAATTTGAAAATCTTATCAATCAGTTATGCGATATTTCACCAATTAATGTTGACAACCAAGGCTGACCCAAACTAAACTCTGTGATCCAGATCATGACGAACGCGACCAATGGCTGGCTTACTATCACCATGCAATAGTCAGGAGAACTTAAGTCAAAGGAATTAGTAACAAGTAAGCTGGATAAAAGCTCTAGGGTCGTCATTCTGCGTATGTGCGAATGTTGTCAGTATTGGATGTCAAAAGGAAGTTTCAGGCAAAAGATTTAGCGGATAATGATGCCGAAATAAAAGATCGCATATGATATCTTTGACTATTTCTAAATTTGGGGATTCTTATTGCGGTAACTTGTAATTCTCTTAAAACCTGCGGACCGTTAAATTTTCAATTTTGTAGCCTACTAAAGAAGTACAATTCTGGGATGCGGCTTAGGCAAACTTTTGTAGTACCTCCTCTTACCATAAATTGACACGTCTGCTAATCGCCATTCTACTACTGGTAAAACAAATTACCGACCTATGATATCAACACATTCTTTCGAATTTACCACTGGCCCTGACGACAGCCATCTTGCCAATGAATCGGTGTGCTTTGGTGACGTTTAGTCGTTGTCCGAAGTTCACTGTTTCGCGGTACTAAATGGTTGCCTTTACTTATGTGCCAGTCTAAACGAAACACATTAAGTTGTATCTCCCGTGAGACGTCATCGCTCTGCGTTGAAAACGTCTGCTATTTTTCTCAAGCAAACTTACCAACAAAATTTGGCGTAATCATGAATACTCGTCCAAGTCCCATCTTAGCAAATGTTTTCACGCTGGGGATGGAAATTTTCTCATGTTATGTGCGTTACGTCAACAACACGCGAACATTCATTCGAAAAGACATGATAAGCAATCTGCCGCAGTGCCCAACTAACTGTCAGCCGAACTGGAAAGATGTGTAAATTAGAAATCAGCAACTGACCGTCATTTCTAGAACTACTCAATATTTACCAGAACAGCAGTCTGTAGAAAATCCACGTGATCTGGTCAATACCTGAATCAAAGCAGTACAACAGAAGGGAACACCGGCAAACGCGCTGCGCACATGAGCAAGGTGAATCTTCCGCTCTGACGGTCTTGCTAGTGAACTGTGTGTGAGTAGTTCTGTTCTCTAACCAAACTATTACCCCAAACGTTTACTGGTAAGACACAGAGAATATAACTTGTCACACGAAATGTTGATCACAGTAGAAAAAACGAGGAACCACAAAGAACCGACACTTAAGTTTTATTACATCATGAATCAACCGACAACACGATTAAACTGTTCATTTAAACACATTTATAATGTCGCTGATCGGGCTTAGCAGCAACCAATGTCTTCATTCAAAGAAGATCGGTTTGTCTATGCTACTTTGCTCACCAACTTATACGTAACTGTGGAAAATGTTACGTAGGCAGAAGCGAGGGACTTTTGATCTCCGAGGGGAAGGAATGTTTGCTAACCGGAGTGAATGTCACCGAAGAACGACGAGATAGCTGAGATACGTAAAAAGCCAGTTTTCGCAGGCACTTGATGCGTCCTGACCATTAATAACTTCCTCGATCCAATTTCTGTTTTTCGAATCCTAGTATGACTTTCCAATACAAGATTCTTGTCATTCGCTGAAACGATCGCAACCAGTCAACTCATCCCAAATCTGTAGACTCAGAGACGGTTGTACAGTGAACCCACTCACTTGTACTAACCCGCTGAGTAGCAGGTAGTCATTGTGTCAACTCTCCACCTTCAAAACTGCGAACACTGTCTCGGCCAATAATTTACCTGTGTATTTTTCATCTCATACTTTTGGCAATTAGTTCGTAAATGACTCAGCAATTTTGCCTCATTGTGTCCATTTGATCTTAATGCGAAGGACTAGTTTCCTGTCATTAGAGTATGCCTAAGTGGTGCGTGCTGCGCCTGTTTTCGATAATATCTCATTATCGTTATTTGGGACCTTTTGACCAAATAGAAAGCCAGTTGAGTGCGAATATCAGAAGATGTGGCTTTATTCCATCGTTGGCGTGTACCGCAACTATCCGCGGTTCATTTCTTTGGGAGATTAATTGATGTTTGAAGCTGGTCAAGTTATTTATTCATTTATTCTCCGGGTTTGTTCTGTGGGACCGTTTCAGCATTTGAGATCGTTTGTTTATCATTCAAGTTGCTCAAAATCACTGTAAGGTAACAGTAGAGTAGATATTTAAAAAAAATCCTATTTCAGCATAATATATATTAAATTTCGGTTGGAAAAGATATAAAATCCGCGCCGGAGGGTCGAAGTTGTTCGGTACCTCTTTGAAACAAGGAAGTATAATCTGTTATATTTTTCGTGAAGTTCTCGAAAATGTTGGAAGGCTTTAGGAATTGCAACGTTCGGCTCCAACAAAATTTGCTCCTTAGTCAATTTTCTATCACGGTTTTAGCAATAATACCCTGGGTGAAATGTATTTTCGACTGACATCAGACTTTTTGTTTACAGGTAACTCACGAACCGTTGAAATGATTTCTTGGCCTCCAGCTATTGACGTTGATGAAGCTCATATTTGACTTCGGTGACGGTAAACCTCCAGATAATAGAGGGATGGGCGAGGAGTTTTAGATCTAATACGAAATGTGAGTAGGCATCTCTGTAGTGTTGGGTACAAACACACCTGCAGTCAGGTAACTTTCATATCCTTTCGATCATTCACTTTGTTTTTCTCCTTATACTACTCACTTGGCTGTCTTTTATCTATCTATATACTTACTTTGCCTGTTCCAACAGTTATTAATTCGGTGTTCAGGTCCGAAAGGTGTACAACAGTTCGCGGAAAGTGAAATGCAAGCCCACATAATCTTGGTGAACCATACCGTCTGGAATATTATTTATAGATTTGATGTTTTTATCCGCATCGCTAATGTGACAGTCCTGTGGACCCGTATATTACAGACATAATTTCCTCACTAAGAACCTTCGGCAGTTAGCTTACTTCACCTCAATACCAAAGGGTCAGGTGGCACCAGTATTTGTGAACCATGAGCAATGTGGGAATTGATTTAAAATAAGGCTTAACGTCAAAATTAAATGTTTCATTCTGGTTTTTGATAAGACATTCCTTAAATTCAAACGTGCAAACCGACTGAGACCAGCTGTTGGTGCACACATATCAGGTAAACAACGCAACTTGTTTTAAAAATACCAGGTGAGTTGTTCAATATGAGCGAAAGTTTGGAGATGACCGCATAAGAGAGGGAAAGTTGTTTTCAGGTTTTATATTGAAAACCTTATGTCTGATTACATAAGTTTAATGCCTTAGTGAACCCTAATTAGGACAGATTAATACTACACAGACATCATGTGAAAAACGCCAATAGCCAACCTTTTAACCGTTAAAAATACTAATAATCTCAGCATTTAGTAATTATGTTATGTCTGTAAAATTTATCATTATAAAAATTGATGTGAGTGTGTATATATAAAGCCGGGAATTAGATTAGCATCTGTGTATCAAATAAAATTAAATAACAGACTATCTACAAAAGTTTCCTATTCTAAACCATTTAAAATAAAATCAACTATTGTTAATCTGCATATAGTCTCATAATTAAATATAATGCAGACAACTCATGAAACTTTCAGCACAATCCAGTCTAATCATTCTTTGTTTTTCGAAGGCTAATTAACATTTTTGCGAACTTTTAGACATAATGTGTAAAACTTAAATGTAAAACTGCAAGGTATACGCGAAATTTGGTTGGTTCGATAAACTACTACGATTTGTGATTGATAACGTGTACTTTGCTACTGCATCATGATCGCGAACGAGTATTCGGTGTGCAGTAGAAAGGCGCAGTCTCCCGTGAAATGCAGGGTATCTAGCCTCCTCTGAAACTTTCATTGAGTACATCCTGCAGTTTTATGACCTTACCGGAATAAATCGTGTGTAAATCAATCGTGGACAGTAACTAGAAGAAATCAGATTAGGCTGGCTGTTTTCCACGGTCAGGTGTGTGTTAAACAGCTAAAAACAGAACATCTCCACTCCTTTCTTAGCAGTGTATGTGAGCTTGTTTCCGGTACCCTAGCTGTTTCGACTCTCTAAAGCAGGCAAGTAATTTAAACATTTAACATTACCGTGAGGTACCTAATACATATTACATGTAGCTATAACCTTGGGTCACGTTAAGTCTAGTTCTGCACTTTCGATAATATTTGTATACTAAGCTATTTGTAAGCTGTCGTGACCATGCTCAGACGTATGTAGTTGGCATAGTTCAATTTCGTCAACCCTTGTGGGCATAATCAGGGTCTGTCGACTGTTTTGATATCTTTACTCTGGATCTTAAATGTATAGATAAAGTTGGGCTGATGTGTCCGAATTCAGCGTCAAAACGTGTTGATCGTAATCACTGGTCACGATGGGAATATGTTGGTATAAGTTGACAGATTAGCCGTGAAAATTCTCAGTGTTCCTAACACACTGAGCAGGCGATTTCGAGTCGAAGCAATGAACTGTTTTCATGAGCACTTGCTTGGTACTTCGAACACACAGACCAAGAAATAAATCATCTTAGTTGCATAACAAAAATGCATGAATGAAGAAGTAATAATCTGGGAGAAACAACCACCTTACGACTGTCATACACCGCGGTAAAGCCAGTAGAGGGAAAAAAAAAGCAGCAATTTTATGAAACTTCAAAATGGCACTCAAAATTTCATCTGGGTTGAAAATAGGGCTAGCCTGTAGGTTAGCCAACGTTCGTATTTCACCAACAAGTCACTCACTGACATTGTTCCTGAAGTACGGTAACCTTTAATCACGATTAGGAAATGATGTAGATTTTGTGCAAACATTTAGTTGTACAGAAGTTTGCCATATGTTCCACCTCCCTGACAATTCAAAAAACAGGACATATCAACATGGACAGGAGATGGGTTTTTCAATCTGGTCACATGTGAATCTTAATTTGTAGGCGTGATAATTTGTTTCGTGAAGTCTGGATTGCAAATAGTACATACTTAGCACATTCAGCGTGTCTGGATGAACTAAAGAAGGTGCACTACATCACAAAGACAAGGCAAAAAAGTATTTACTCAAAATTTCATCATCCAATCAGTATACATGAATGTATATATGTTCAAGTGTAATATCGTAATTACCTTCATCGTCCGTTTTTGATCGATAATTAATGCAACCTATGCCAAGTATAAGTAGTGAGTAGCGGCTAAACGTATACTGATAGTTAGTCATAGGCAGCTGAAGAATTCAATAAATGTTTTTGTGCGCACAGCTTCGGTCACGTATGAATCACATTTTTTCACTCTTTAACTGCTTTCATCTGTTGAACGATACAGGTAATGCATAAGAAGTACGTGGTTAAAATCATAAACGCTACTAAACTGAAATGTCTACACTATATGCAATTCTGAATTGTTTCAGACTTGTATCCGTAAAGGCAAAACATGCTGATGTTTGTAGTTAGTAACTCATTAACGAACTACTTGTACCGTTTAGCTCGATTTCAGTAAAGTTCGTAGATCACTACAGATAGGAAGGACAATTGTAAATGCGTGAAAGCTGTTCAAGTTTCAAAACATTAGCTGATCACTTACCTCTGGAAGGAAAGTTGTGATTATTAGTGCGGTATTTAATGGTCAACATTTACCAGGAACCCACTACTTGTTACGCACTGGTTACGCTCCATTAAGTTTGTGTACCTAGTGGACACTGACCATATTCAGTAGTACAACAGACGGATGGTAAAAGTTGTATTGGTGTTGTCCAACACCTGGTATACAGGGTACATATCCCTGTCAGAGTTATTTAAACAATCGGTAAGGGTGCCTGATACCAATCACGATATATCTATTAAGCTGTAAGGTAAGACGGAGGCCCAAGCTGTTGAGTTTAAGATAAAATACAAGGGAACCAATATCACTATAAGAGGTGCAGGTGAACGATCAAGGTAAGAAGGGCGAAATTCAGTGAAAAAATAGCTAGCCAAAAGAAGGGAACCAGAGTGAAGTAAACACGATATCTAACTGATAAACGTTCTGTGTTTGGACTGCATTGGGAGGCGTAAGAAGGCGTTACGCGATGTAAACTTGTTAGTTAGAAAAATAACAGTTTTCTGTTACACAAGCTTTCCCCCTAATAATTGAAAAACACTGCAAAGTTGATAGCCATTTACGACTGTTACAGTTGGAATATGAATAAATAGTGTGGCTCGAAGCAACACTTCTTGAGAATGTAACAACTGTCAGTGTTTTTTTGAATTTGTTTTTAGCGAATAACGAAGAATTTTGATTTAATTAATTTGACAATCCAGTCAATGTTTCAGTGCTAATTTGTTTCCAATAATGGCTTGGATGCCAGAATGATTTTTTATAAATGTGTGTTTTCTCTGAGAATACTTTTATAATCATGTTAAAAGCGAATGCATGAAGAGCCTGGTTTTTGATGGGGTTTCATCACAAACTGTCTGGGGACAGGCAATCGCAAAAATTGTCTTTCCGTCTTACTTAAGTGAAGTAGACGATGCATAAACCTTATTCAAACTGGCCAATATGGGTTGCACTAGTGAACCATCTCACATGATGTAGATCTTTAACAGTGAGTCCAGCGGATAGCCTCCCCATTACTGTGGAAATGACAAACGTTGGTGGTGCTGTGCTAGAGACCACGACTAACTCGCTCACTATCCACAAACGATATTTAGATTATAGTGTTTGAGTAACTGAGGAATCAATAAGCCCAGGGGAAATACTGGAACGGTTCAACTCAGCCCGTAGGAATATCCATTTCACCATGGGGCCTGAGTCACACGAAGGTACTTCGTTCTCAGACGTCTTCCTATCCCGTCGCTCAGATAGGACGATACAAGGAAAGTACACCGTAGGTTGACATGCACCGGACAATATACGAACTTTTATAGTTTTGTACCATTAAGACAGATAATTAATCTTATTCGATTTGTGATCAACAGGGCTAAGAAAATATATTCGAATGGCACTCTAGAGGAAGAATGACACTTCATATTTGAAGTACTAATTGAAAATCGCTATCCCGAAGAGTTTGTTCACAGGCATATGCCAAATAGCATAAAGTTGACCACTGAGCACACTGTAGAATAAAAGTATGTGTATATTTCATTACCTTTTAAGAGCAATAGTGTCTCAGAATATATATAATCAACAGACTCAGTGTAGTTTTAAGCAAAATCTATTTTACAGCAAAACTGTATGTTCAGTTTAATTCCACACCCATTTTGCGTCCTCGGTTGAAGGATACATTGCCTATTCATGCTACATCTTGTTGTGTATAGCATTTTGTTTCTTCATTTGGAAGGAGCTATTTAGGCCGCACGAAAAGGCGATTGTCTGAACACATTAGGGAGCATCATACGGTGTGGCTGATTCCGAGCTTAGCAGAACATTACTCGTCTATCGCAGCGCACCTTATGGAGTCCAACCACTCAATCGATCCCAATGAATCATTTCCTGTTTTCTATCGCGCTCATGGACTACAACCAGCACAGGTCAGAGATTGTCTGTTGGCAGTCGCAGAATCACTAGCCATCCACTTACCCTCCCCATACTATGCATTCAACAACGCTTCGTCGAAACACTAACTCTTTCACGGCCAGATGTCCACGTCCGAACCGAAGAGATTACGTAATCATGACCGCTTCGGCAACAGCCATCAATAATTTGTACAATCGACGTGATCTGTTTGAAACTGATAACAATCCGTTCGATCCATTGCCGTATCTTTTCTCACATATGATTAACCTACATAAATATGTTGTATTTAATCTGATGATGAACCACCGAGAACAAGCCTGTTTGCTACACGTTCTTCCAATGTGGAAATGGTTCGATGGTATTTTGGTAATCTAGTTCATGAGTTAAGTAGATTTCATGTTTGATCGGTGTTGACTGTGATACAAGATGACTCCATTCTGTTTCTATCGAAAATGTATACTTGCGGTTAGCCACATGTAGATTAACGTTAAGTGTGAATTGCAATGAGATTTTCCCTAACAGTTCACAGAAACGTGATGCTCAGTAATTAAGTCTATTTGGTTGTGAGCCAATCTAACCGAAAATATCATCGACTTGGATGTCGGCAAAAAGCTATGGACTCGAATACATATTAACCGTAGTTCTGATTAAAATCGGTTGAAACTTGCTCAGTTACTTTGTGACTCCAGTGAATAGATAAAACTTTCTCATAAATCTCTCCAAATTGTCGTACTTCACTTCTTTCGTTATCCAATAAGATTATCTAAGGAAATTTTTCAAAGAAGTTCTAGGATGCCGGGATGTACTTTAGTGAAATCTTGGCATTCTTTAATGCTACCTGTATAGAGTCCAGACCAATCAGATGTTTTGTATTTCGCTTATCAGATTTCAGGTCTTGTGAGTAAATCGCTCAAAAATTCCCAGCGTAGTCATAAAAATTACTATGCAGCGAACAAGCTTGTTTTCACTGATTTACCACCAAGCTAAATGCATCATATTTGTATCACATTTTACAAGGGAATCATGAAGGGGATAAACATGGAACGGGTGGTTAATGAGGTCAGTCAATTCAATGAACGAGTAGTGAGCAGGACACCGTACACAGTTTGTTGGGTGAATTAGAAATTAATCTTGCGGAGGCACCACTCGTACTCGATCGATTGACGCCCGAGGAACGATCTAATTTTGTAGTTTACACCGCACGGATTGCAGTGAAATATAGTGAAGAGAGAGAGACTGGACACACTATTCAAACAGATCAATCCATCCAAGCCTTCTTCTGATTCTCAAACTAATCCAGAACGGTACTTCCACGCATTTTTTTTTGAATCTGGACAAACTATTACTCGAGATATTGTCGCTGTCCACAACTTAAAACTAAGCAATTGAATTTAGAGGTGCAATTTGAGTACTTTTACGCACAGTTATCTGATCTCGATCCTAGATGCGGAACAATTAAAACCCACGCTAGTGAATACTTGTTATCAGTACTTACGCTGTAGTCCGGCCACCAAACAACTTCCTACGAGAGAACCTCTTGCAGTGATGAAGAACTCGAGAAGAAACGACATTTTAATTTCTAAGCCTGATGGATATGCTGGTATTGTGTTGTTTAACAAAACAGATTATATTAACAAAATATGCACCGTATTAGAAAATCAGACCAAATTTCAGAAAATTGAGAATGAATAAAATAAAACCCTCTAGATTGAGAATGCACTATCGAAACTCCTGCGATGTTTAAAACAGAGGGGAATTATTGATTCAGTGACATTTGAAGGAATTCGCTTCATGGGAACCATACTTTGGAGGCTGTACGGGCTACCTAGAATTCACAAAGTTGGGGTACCACTCAGACCAATTTGGGACATGTGGAACTCCTTATACCACTCACTGGGTAAGTGGTTGTCACACAGACCTGATCCCGTCAGGCAGAAACTTTCAACGCACAGTGTACGCGAATCCTTTGTTTGTGTCGCCGCAATGATTGTTCAGTTCAGCGCGCGGCACAGAGAAAGGATACTTGGAGTGGTCAGTATATTCACCTCATTAGTTTCGAATCGCTCGTCTTAAAAAGAAACCTAATTAACTGATGGGCAGAGCCATAAGGAAGTACACAAATTATATAATTGTTGAATAATTGGTGTTCATATTTAGGATATTCATACAAAATGGATACTCGGAAAGATTCATAGACAAAGGCATGCAACAGCGGGTTGAAAGAGACCACATGCATCTAGCAGAAAAGAAAACCGTACATATCGGATTACCTCTCAAGGGCAATACGTTAGCCAAAACTATCACGAGTAGGCTCATAAATACAATTAATTCAACACTACGCCGCCAAATTGCATGCCTACTTTACGTCCGGTCCGGTTCTATGCCGACGCCCAAAATATAAAGTGCTTGTTTCTGCAGTCGCGTTTTGTGTATACTCATTCACTTGTTCCTGTGGCACCAGTTATGTTGGTCGCACGACCAGACGCCTATCGGAACGGGTCTGGGAACACCACTCAGCTTGGCTCAACAGTGGAATAACGAAAGCGGTCAACAGTGGCATACTATCGCATCTGGTGGATTCAATTCACTCTGTCACTGTGACGGACGCATTTCGCCCAACCTACAGAGTTAAAATCATCCAGTCGAGGGTGATGAGTAGTGGGATTCTGTCCACAGCAGGAGCTATTGAAGTTCGCCTGTTCAACTCACCGGTGTGCATCCAGGATCGTTTTGTTCAGACTTTGGATCTGCCTTGGCCATCCCCCACCTTGTGAATCTGTCAAGAACCCCTGTTCGAGTGGGTACTTGAAGAAGTGTGACATTTAATTGACTGACCTCATTAACGGCCCGTTCCCTGTTTACCCCTTTCATGATTCCCCTGTAAAATGTGATAAAATTTGAGGTTTTCAGCCTGATGATGAATCACTGAAAACGAGCTCGTCGGCTACATTATTCTACTTGTGAGTAAGCTGAGATTTTATTGTAACTCCTTCAAGTATGTGTCAAACAGCTACATGTAACCGAATTCAATAAATACATCCTGAAATGAAGTACCCGGTAATATTATTCCTACTCACAGGATTAGTAGAATAGAAACCTCAGTCGCGAGGCCGCGAACCGTTGGCAGTACATAAAATGATGTACTTACTACACACTGTCATGAAAAGAATTTAAATCAGGTACGGATTTTCAACCGCTTAATGAAAATGTTTCACAGGCCAAATTTGATAGCTCTGTTTCCTTCCGCAGTGTACGTGAATAATCGACTGTTGTACTTGTGCTTCATCAGCCAATTCACTTTGAGAATTGTCGCCTCTTGAAACGGCAGTTATGTTTATAGACAATAGTGGACTTGTTTAAAGAGGCTCTTAATTACCTCAGTCTGCCGCACGGCTTGTAATGCAGAAACACCGGACTGTACATACGTTAATCCCCACTGTGTGTATGTATGCGGTAAAACAACACTAAAATTTAGCTTACGTTTTTAATTCTTCGAAACAAGCTACTCAAAACTGCCAATTGACAGAAAGTTTTCGGGAACAAACTCGCTTTTGCTCATCCTCGCGGAATAAAAATTTTGCGTGTTTTCACTGCATGCATTACGTCCATTGCATAAATCTCAACCTTTCTATAACTCTGTGTAGTGTTCAAGTGAACGTTTCTCACTATCCTCCGAAGATGAACTAAGCAAACTAAGTAAAAAAGTGATTCAGCCGATCGAAATCCCAGTCAGTATACCACACACACACACTATGGTTCGATAGGGCGTGAACAAGATGTTTGATTCTAAGTGTTTGCCGTATAGTTCAAACGGACTTCCCGCTCACGTGTTACATTTCACAACCTGAATATAAAATCCTCACAATATGTTCATGTTTAAATAAGTGACCAATTAGCATTTTCCGTCGATCTGATGAATTGGCTAATCGGATGTAGCTTTGTGAAAGTTTTGTCGAGCTCAAGTAAACTCTCAATCTAGCTAACAACGCAGACCAACCTTACTGTTTTGCATCCGGTAGCTAGGTGATGAAGAGATCAGAGACTTTCAGATATCCAGTTATATCTTATATTCCAAGGCGTTTACTGCCAGACCGTCTTGCCTATTCTAAACTCTCAGGCTGCTACCTGGGCATTGTTCTCATCAAGTGAACGGCCGATATGCAGCGAGTTGTCACCGATCACGAATCTATGATTCTGAACACACGATCAGTTTGAAATTTCGTTTGTGCGATAATGCTTTTAAGTTGTTTCTTTAGGCAATACGTTCTCACGGGGGCTGTTAATAATGTGCTTTCAATTTTGTTTACACAAAATAAGAAACTTTCCAACGTGTGACCAATATTTCTAACGCTCCCTTGGGGCTTAATCGATCTATGACCCAAAAACAATTGGAAACGTTTATTCATACTAGTGATGGGATCCAGGAAGGTAAGCATTTGTGGGGTTTGACGCGTGAGTGACTAAAAACCACGATTAAAATACCTGGTTAGTTTAGAGTAATACGACTAAAAGATCCCTGCCAAGTTTTCTTAATATTCAAAAGTTTAGTCAATTTCAGTAAGTTTGAGAAACATTACAAACCCATGTACACGGTTACTATCAATTAGTAAGGGCGTTTGAACAAGCAGAATAACAACAATAAAACAGGCTAATGCAGAAGTAAAACGCTACAAGCTGGACTAACAGGTCGGAAATACTCGACATCAAAACATACCAAATACCATCCGTGTTAATAGAAGCATTATGAGTGGAAGCCGAAAGACTGAAACATGAAGGATGTTGCTCATCTGACAAAGTAAACAAAACCCACCGGTAAGAAATTTTACAACACGGGTTGTTTGATCCCTTCCTGAATTTGACGAGGTATCATCCCAATTTTAAGCAAATAACTCGAGATTTCTTTGGCATGTATATGAGTCAAACTGAACAAAAAATACATACCCCAAAGAGGTGGAACATTGGTTTTCCCCACCTACAGAATTCATTTCCTACTTTCGTAATCAGCAGTGTGTTATACCTGACATTAACGGGTAGCATTCAAGTTCGAATGTAAAACCCAAACAAAAGGTTGCAAATCTGAACTTCGACTTGGAATACGTTGGTTCAGAAGTTTGATGTTCATCCAAATCTAGTGATAGGAGGTCAGCCAATCATTCACACTGTATGGAGTGTTACCACAAATTGTTTGGCCTTCCGCTTTTTTCCCATGGCCTTCTTAACTTGTAAATATAGCATCGTCGTAGAGTAATTTCAGACGGAGCGAATAAATTTGTCAATCACGCTATTTTTCTTTTGGTGTCTTGGTTGAGTAAATGAGGGGATTTTCGGGGTAAGTTGATCTGACCGCTCTGATGACGTCAGTTCCACTGTGGAAGTTTGGCTTGTGGTTACAGATTTTGCGGTTACAACACTTTTTAAGCACGGAATAATAGATCATTCAACAAACCAACGGGACATGTGTTTTACTTGGATTGAAATGTACAACAGATACAAGCTCCAAGTATATAAACGATTCTATGGTATTAGAAGTTGTACATTAAACTGTGACCCGTTAAATTTGTAACAGCTTTAGTAAAATATGAAAAGATGTATGGTTCATTTGTGAGACTCGCTCGTAGATTGGTTGGATTATGAATCTATGTAGCCAGCGTCACTCATTACATAATGCCAGCATTTGCCACTATATTTAAAGGTGTGAGGTATAACATATTCAAAATAAACTTTTGTTTGGAGACATCAATCTTAGATGAGACCCAGCTGTGAAAAGTCGGGGCTTTGACTAGATTCGAACCAGCGACAGAAACATCATGCTTCAGCGCGGCATGTGGCCTATCCGAAACGAAGTAATTCACAGTAGTTCATTCGTGAATTTGTTGTGACTTTTACCTTGATGAATAAAATCTTGTAACTATTTATTTCTCGGTTAAGCAAAATATTGCGGATTTTCTAGTAAAGTGCAAACGGAAAAACAGTCGAACATCTGCGCCATTCATTTGCATATATCATTGAACTTTACATCTAAACTAAAAGGACAGTGTTCCCTACGGAGTCAGTAGTTGATAAAGAAAATGTCTACAGGCAATGTCAATAACACAACTGTGAATATCAGCACAGTAGTGCATAACGAATTTCACCATTAGGATACTCATTCAGTTGCCATGGCCGGTGAACATACAGGGCTCATACTTTCAGCGTGCGATGTAGTTTACCTTGAAGCTTCAGGATGACATTTAACTCAACTCTTAAAAGCGATGTTCTAGTTAACATTCATATACGCCGGTCTGCGTAGTAGCGAAAAGGCGCTAATGTCATACAATGTGAATATCATGGGCAACATCTATAAGTTACAAGACAATATCATGATATTGTCTTTCTACCTGCATAACTATTCACAGGGATATCCTATCCCACAGGCTGATGATTAACGTTATTGTCAGTGTATCGATTCAATGGAGGTAGCTGCGCAAGTTCTTGTGCCAATGTTTTACAAAGTGAAAAGCTCGAAATGTATAACGGCAAACTTTAAATAGTCCCTACGAATATCACTTAAAATTGGGAGGACTACACCGTCAATTTTCAGAATATTCGGAAATCCACACATTTCTTAATTGGCGTTATTTGTGAACGTCCGGTGTAAGGAAGTTCAAGTACATAACATTTTCCCTTTCCGTTTACAAAGTGTGATTTACCGCTGATTTGACCGTGATGGATAAACTAGAAACGAATAATACTGCAGGCTAGAATTTGAATTACGGATTGAAAGTTTGGCTCTGAAACATTGATTGGCAGATTTACTTCCAGGTTGATTGACTGACTATTCAACATTTCCAATTAAAGCAAGAAAGATGCTAACGCTTAACTAATTAGAAACCACTAACTAACATACCAAACAGCACGCCCTACCACACGTTTGGATAAACCATCACATATGCTTCATTTTAAAACAGCCTGCAGAAGGCTAACAGAAAAGTGCCATCTGCTTTCTCTTGTGAAGGATATTTGAGTTATGTTAGATCAGAATTAAGTTAGTCAACCCTAACAGAATGTGTCAGAAAAATGTGATACATAAATATTTTGTTTGCTAACTACCACACCGTTAAAGCTAGTCAGCTGTTATTCTTGTTTAGACTGGCATGAAGAAAACTTAGAGAGACTGATAAGTTACTGGAAGTTCGTGTGTGTCTTCACATCTAGCACAAATCTCTCACAAATACGGCTGTCAGTTTGTGGAGTTAACGTTGGCGTGAACTTGTTGCTGTTAGATCAACAACTTCCATATATGAATTAAAAACAAAATACGAACCTTTGATTCTCGTAATATAACTGCGGAACGTTCAAAATGATATCTCCTTTGTACATATGGGTGGTGCATATGGAACCTGTTTTTTTCGGCGTGTCCGATCGAGTGGATACTCAGACCTACCAGAAATCGTTGTCACATAGTTCGGACATTATGCATGAAGCAGTTTTGTCTCTATAATTGCCTGGGCATTCAATAATCAGCTTTTAACAAACAGTCTTTCAGGAGTTCCTTTTTGTTCAATAGGAAAATATTTACTAGTGGACGGCTTCGGATGTCAGAATAAGATCCCGTTCAAGGTATCAGCAAAATACTGAAAAATGGCCTAGTCATGACAGTTCATGTGGGTTGGAGATTTTTCCTGAGACCCATTACTCTTAGGTTAGCCCATATGTTAACTCACTCAGTAAATTCAAACCCTTTCTTAACGATGACGACAGGCTCTTTGTTTGTTTTTCACGTTTAAGTGTATTACTGAACCGAATACGATGTGACTGCTTTCAAAAGGCAAAGCTTAACACATTCTGCTCCATTTGTAATGTCACATCCGTTTTTTGGTATATGTGCAAATGTCAAAGACATGCCGAAACCTATAGCTCTCTTTAACCTGGAGATCATGATTACGGATAAGTTAATTTCGCCGACGTACTTTTCAGCAACAGTTTAATCGTTAGACGATATTCCGTTTTCTCTAGACGACTGGTTTAAACAAACGTTATCGACTCGTAAACTATCCACATCTTTCGGATACCACAAATTTTCTGAGTTTCATCAGGGTGGCGCACAACATGATCTGCGGGTTGTTAATACATGGTTTGATACCTCCATATTGCCTGTCTTTACTGAGTGTTAAATATACAACTGTGGTGATGCAGGCAACGTAGTCACTTCGAAGTTCGGTTGACTTCAAAATAAATATTCGTTGATCTGGAAAGCATAGGTTCAGAGATTACAATAGCCTATGTAAACTATACTAATGTAATTGAACATATTTATGTACGCGCGTTGTCACAAAGTAGGTGTGATGTAACTGCTGGCGTACACACTAATTTCGAACGCATCTGAATGTAGCTTGGCTTATTTCCGTTTGTTACTTCCTGCCGTACACGATCAGTATGATGACTATTCTTTTGAAGTTAGTTAACCTTGCTGCCCGACAACTTGTAGATTACAAAAGAACACTCCGGCATATTAACTTTTCAATAAACACGGTCACTTTCATAAAAAAGAAAAAACCGCTTTTGGCTATAGAGTAGTTAGTTTTCCACAACTCGTTCACCGTTTTATACAAGACCGAATTATACAAATTTTCCCGCATAAACACGGTTGATCACAAAATTGTTTGATATAGTGTTGAATGATAAAAATAGTCCTCCAGTATACACCAACTAAAGCCGAGAGAATATTTATTTTTTATACCATTTCAGGGCGCTAGTATAACGCTCAATCATACAATCAGAAATTAAAGTCTTACTTAAGTGAAGGCACTTTACGCGTTCTGGCCAAGTTAGTATGACCTTCCCAGTATGCATGCTGGTCTAATGATTTCCATAGTATTCCAATGAGGCGGCAGTGAATTCATAAACTGCTACATTATCAGTTTGGTTTCTCGTCAACCATGGTATTTTCCTTTGAGCTGTGTATAGTTGTATGGTTGTCAATGCGACATTATATGTATTTCGATGACTTAGCTGAATCGAAGGTTTACAAAGATAAAGTGATTCATTCCACTCTTTTGAAAATCACATATCGTGATTTCTTGCAAGAAAGTGAATTATTTTAGACCAGTAGGCAGTGGTTTTCATACGATCATGCAGCACAATTATCGCAGTCTTCACGAAATTCAGGAAGGCATCGGTTTCATCGTTGGGGAATTTCAGTATAATGATTTTTTAAATCAGACGATCAATTTGCAATGTGGGTAGGTGCAGTTGATGTGATTCACTGCTAATTAGGTTATCCAGCATTATCCAATGTTTTTTCTAAAACGCTTATCCTCGGTGAAGTTTCCGAAAGACAGAATTCAATAAACTGCTCGGGTTTGAACACCTCAACGCCAGATCGTGTTTCACGGAGGTAACTCAATTAGTAACCTCAGTTTAAGGTGTGAAGTTTCTTCCTTCTTCTTCGTTTTTTGTGAATAAGCCTACAAGACGTTCAGGACAGCACTTCAACTTTTAGGGTCTAGCCCGATTGCTTCATGGGTATTAAAATAAGTGGAAGGTCACTCAGAACTGTCGCTTAAAACCTGTCAGCTACACTTATTTGACGTTTGTTGAGGGTGATGAATAAACATAGTTAATTTTTATACTTATCTCAGATCTATTGCCACTGCTCCCATTGTTCTCGGTCCACTGGCCTGCGAAGTCGATCAGTTCTATTCGAGTATAACACAGCACTATAGTTCTGTCACATTTCTAGATCAGACGCGAAGAATGTTCACTCAAGGTTGTGGTAAACTCGTCGCACAGTCACTTGTTTAATGTATTGACATCGAAAGCTATAAAATTTGAACGTTCATTATGACAAACAGGTGAATCCGAAAAAAAGTCCCGAAAGTTCAGTCGCGGTGTAACCGTTTATCTAATGAATATTCATTCTATGTTGTAGACAGTATTCATCAAACAACGTGAACATAGGGCGTTATACCAAACTATGAATTAGTTATGGCTGATATCCTCAAATTCGATATAAGCATATAAACTCGCGCACATGCGAGAATTCAATTCGAAAAGAAGAGTGGATAGAAATATGTGACCAGTTTAATTAATTCCCGTTTGTTTGTGTAATTTGAGTCTTCGTGTTAACTGTAAAATGGAACATTGGAATAAGGTGTAACGTTTTGTACACTATTTTTTGCTTAGTAGTTCCGATTGTTATTCACACTTTTCACTTTCCTCAGCTTCTTATGTACAGCCAACATTTAAACCAACTTAATCGAACTAATCAATAATCAGTAAACACAACTCACCCACACTTCTCGGTTCGCGAACCTTCCGTTCTCTCTAGATCCAATACCGCTAGTAAGCAGATTTTTGGGGAGTTTGAAGTTAATTGAATCAACCGGTTATTGTGGCAAATTTCCTTATTTATCTGTCATCGGAACTAATCTATCGGTCGTCCAACGAGCCTTATCTCTGGCGTTAACTTACTTTTTTGTGGGGGTCTGTTCAACCTAACGGACTTTGACTTACCAATGAGTTGTTCCTATTTTACCGATATATCTCCCGTTTGATTTGAACGTCTACCTTTGAGCCTATCCATCGGCTTTACGAATCTTCTTTGATACTACCATACTTTGGTCATTTTTATCATTTGATTGATTATGCCACTACACAGGTTACTGAGGCAACCGATTCAGATTCCGATCGTTTCGTTAGATCAGGCTACTGACACCTGTTTTGTAACCGTCTGGAAACCCTATTGGAACACATAATTTTGGCTAACAATGATAACCATGGGTCACTGGGATTTCTACCAACAAACTGAAAGGAGTGTAGGAGATGACATTCTGATAGCTTTCTCTGCAGCTATTAAGTATGACGTAGTAGAATTCATTCAGTTGATTGAGTGGTCGAATTTATGTATGTTTACATGGTTATTATAACAGAAAATAAAGTTCCCTTTGTAATTTCTTGGGGACTTCAGTGATTTAATAAAATTTAAGTTGTGGAGTGATATCAGAGGTTATTGGTGAAGATTAAATCTGCAAGAAGAATTTGCCATTGTATTGAGTACTTTTTGATTATGCTTTTAATCAGCCTACAATGTGATTAGCGAAGGCGTTATGACACAACGGCGGACTTTTATGAACAAATCTACAAGGGTTAATGGAATAACCAATCGTAATTTGAATTCATTCATTTGCAGTCACAGAGCCTGCATGTTTCAACATCTTGTCGACAGGAAAGATTTTCAGGTGAGATGAATTTCGTTTATCGGATCCATATTTGTAGACCTACATAGTAACTTCCAAATCTTTTCAGCCGAACAACTTTAACACGTCAATATTACAGGAAGCTCAGTTAAAACTTGTTTTTTAACATATGACACTGACACACTAGAGTGTCTACAGGTTCACTTCAGACAGTAGAAGTTAACTGTATATTCGTACGACGTTCAATGGTCCTATGCGTCGAATGTTGTTTAACAGGCTGTCACAATATCTACGTTTCACTCAACTGATTAACTAACTCATATTCTGAACGTTAGGAACTAAGGTTTATCAAGTATTCGTTGACAAGGATCATGAGGATTCAAAATTACTGGTCGTTTGGATGCACAGTCAGAGTATGTTGACTAGTCACTTCTTCAGAAATTTACCGAAAGTAGGAAGAAACCTACAGGCTAATTATGAATATACATAAAACCATGACCAGTCACTGACAAGCTCAAATTTAAGGTTATGGTAACTGGGAAAGATACTGAAACCCGCGGATTTGGTGTTTAAATAATACTCATAATTTCTGTCCAACTCACGACGTGAGTTAGTTGGACATTTAAAGAAAATCTGGGAACAGTTTATACTCACACGTATCTTC
>LUCH01000065.1:84412-104240 GCA_013368495.1 Paragonimus heterotremus
ACTCTTTGCGAGGTTGTTCGACTCTTGTCCGTGTAAACTTTGTAAATTTAATCTGTAAGAAAACCACTGGCTTAATTACTAATTCGGGAAGATATCAAACTTAGTAATAACAATGAAGGCCTATTCAAAGTCAAACTGAAAATGTAACGACACTTTATAACCTGCAACAGAATGAGCGATTCTTTTTGCAGCAACTAATCATTGTGTATAGCACCAGTCCTTAAAGCACGCAGTTACTGAGGAAGCCCGCTCCCATACTTAAGGTTTATTAGTTGTATTAACGTTGTTTGGTTCAAACTGACAGAAACGTCATTTTGATATACTGCGGCACGTGACCTCTCTTTTCCACTGAAACACAACCAACCATAGGTCACAAGCGATTAAGTTGTCGTTCTGAGACGGTGCAACACCGAACTAGCCGGACCGTTTCTAGTAGATTCTAATCGTTCCTTGTTAGTTGGACATTTAAAGAAAATCTGGGAACAGTTTATACTCACACGTATCTTCAATGATAGGTGCAAAGACTCAATAAACTATCAACAAATAGCGTTGCATTCACTGGTCCTTAATTTACTTGAGAGCCCGCTAACTGACTATCTCCGAGCCACAGGTAAAGACTTTCAACCAATAAACAAGTAGCAAGATGGTTTCCATGCAAAATACTTATTCATCATCGATCTGAGGTTTACTCATGATGTTTCCACGGAGGTTGCTGACAGATGCGTTCTATTGTGAGTATTAGGAAGCCTTTGTCAAGACTGGTCATTTCATCTTGTTATGTGAACTCCACAGCCATGTGCTCAATGGGTGTTTACACACATGGCCTGAGCATTATGTGACTGAGCACCGGTTTAACGTTGACGGAAACGGACAAAGGCCAGAGTGATTTCCTGCCAACAGCTTCGTTTCCCAAACGTTTGCGTTGGAATCATTCATGCGTTCCTTCACTCTTCTTGTTTTTAAATTACTTAAGATTGCCAGATCACCGATGTTGCTCTACGCTGATGACACAAAATCCTGCAGTGTCCGCAAATTGTAGTAGTCTCGAGGAGTTATTTGAACTGTCTAGACCATGAAAAATAATTTACCGTACAAAATCAACGAACGTGAAGTCATGCACACTGGCCACCCAATTTGTGTTAAGTCTCACTTTCGCAAGATACAAGTGCTTGTCAGCATATAAACTAGTCGGAAGATAGTTTGAGTCCGTCTACATTTTGTGCTACCCTGGCTAACAAGGCATAGTTAACCCTGAAACTTCTAGAAAGAATTTGTGGAACATTCACCCCTGAGATGTTTCCCGTTATGTTAGTCTACCGCCACGTTCCCTTCAACTGAACAAGGGTGAGCAGTTAAGTGATCATCCGCAAGAACAGGGATATGGAATAGACAGTTTACTTTGCAGACAGAACTGTTTCACAGTTGGGATCCGCTCGCAATTATGCGCGTTGCTAAACTCTGTAGTCACGGCTGAATCAATCGAGTAGTTCAGAATACTAATTCATCGGCATATATTTGAGAGATAACTTACGATGTGAGTTTCCTAGTCGTTATTCAAGGTCACTTTTATAAGCTATTGAATGTGCATTCCTGACCGAATGTTCTTTCCGTATGATTCAGTGTTCGTTGCTTACTTGAATGCAGCCGGCAGCCTGGCTAAAGATTTCATTTATTCCTCCCATTTATCCTTTATTTACACACATGGACCGACTAATACATTCTTAACCGGCCAGCACAAAGACCGGCACACACAAGCAAAGATTCTTCTTTCCTCTGTAACAACCTACGAACCTATCTATAACATCTGTGAATGCGACAAATATCGCTCCTTGTTTCAACATGCGCCATATTTGAATATCAAGGGAGTATTTATGTGGTATTCATAAGAAACCAGTTCAAAATCAAGTGAAAACATTTGCATACTTAATATGAATTGCTTGTTACGACTGACCTATTACTGACGTCAAACCCTTTTTGCCATACATGTGTATTGTGCCCTGTGTACTCATTTTGTCATTTAAACTGTAGATGTTGTGCATATAAGAAACGGTGCACTGAATATAGTTTGAAGTTATACATGAATTATTTCCCAATTTGAAGGTAATCTTTTTTAAATTCCCAAAAAACAAGCCCAAACTCCAGTGCTTGCAACTGGTTCCGTGTGCATGCTAGCTCAACAAAAATGAGCAGAATGTTATGGAAAGTGCAGTAGATATACACTATGCAAGGAACATGTCTGAAGTGGCTACCAACTCTCGGCTTGCTTCTTCCAATGGCTACTTGATTCCAGCTATGAACTCCGCTTTCTCCAGATGGTTTGGGATACGCCTTTGTTTTGCAATGAGCCGTAGGGTTATTCACTGAAGATATTTAGAGAGAACAGCATGGAAAGTCGACGAAGATCAGATTATACCGATTTTCTTTAGCCACCGTTTACATACAGTGGTAACCATCCGAGTGCAATTAAGACGGAACGTTGCAGTGGCCGCTAACACAGACACATTGAGAAAGTTAATAATGATGGCGGGAAAAATATACTATGTACGCACAACCTTAGTGAAACTGTAAAACTACCGATGAGAATGTTAATATCCTGAGGTAATTTGCTTCGAGTTCGAAATTAATATGAAAATTCTTCCAATGCTTTGAGGACGAGGTTCACTAGCCTGAAAGTTTGAGGTTATATTTAATATAGACTACAGTGAGTAACAGTGCTGGCCAGCGCACTGCTACGAAATGAGAAACAATACTTAAGCACTGGAAACTATATTTATCCACTCTTTTAAGCATGAAGAACAATCTTTTAGCATCAACGGATTGCCGACCAGCAATAATGTGTTGCCTCCCAACATGAGTTGTTTGCGACCGTTTTTCGGCTGTGCTGTCAGATAAGTTAAAACTGTGGAAACTACTAACTGAATCTCACATCGACACACTACTCTGCCCCTAGTAAAAGTGCTACTTGAGGCAGATGTTCATTTATATATATGGTAACCTGCCCAGATTTTGATGTGTTTATACGACCAGATGGTATAGGTCTGAGTGATACAACGGGCAGAGTTACACAGATGTTGAATTCCATCAAAACTGCCAACATTCTCTCGGATTTTATTCAAATTTCTCGAGCAAATCCGGATGAAACCTTCATGTGAATTGCTTTCGGTTAAGCCATTGTTGCCGACTGAATGCTGGCAGTGTTTCAATAGATAAAATGTCTTCTCCGTCAGTAACGTGCAGAATGTACTGGGTCTGTGAACCTGAAATCAGTAAATTCGAACTAAAAATAAGTTTGTGTACCAAAAGTGAAGAAATGTTTAACACGAGTTTCGGTCAAACACTGCAGCGATCCTTTCAGATGGAATAAGTAACGCGGGAATTTTTGTTAGTCAGAGTAGTAGTATCCAATTAGCATTTATACGCTGAACCTGGGTCTGCTTTGTTCCGATCATTTTTCGTCCAGTAGAAATCATGGCTTTGTCAGCCTGTGTGAGGATTAGTAAAATGTTGACCATTGTTCTTTCAACAAGATCATGCTAGTTTTCTCTTAATTAAATATTTGTTTTATGTGCATGATAAATTTGTAAATTTCAACAGATCTGTTTTTGGTCGTCTTGAAGACAAAATCATGGAAGAAATCGGAGACTTTCTTCAAGAGCACATGAGCGAAGTAAGCCACGACGATAAACAAACGGAATTACCTAACAGCGATAGGCAAGCCTTCAGTCGGTCGTGGAAGGTTGCAGCTGAATGATCGCATTAGTATTTCTGACTTGCGATGCTTTGATAAAGTAAATATTTGTGATATGTGCAGTTCAGTCGTTTTTGGTGTTTTATGATCAATCCCAATAGCACATTGCTCACTAATTTTTTTGGAATAATATCTTACTCGGTCGTGGTTACCGGGTCATGATAGAATGAAAGTGTCCTTCCACGATGTGGTCATTTGAGTTTACTGCTTAGAACTAAATGACGAGTGAATTCGATGAGTACAATGGTTTGGACAGAGGGACGTTGGTGAAACTAATAAGGCAGACTGACCATACTGGCACTCAGTAATTCCTAACACGACAGGGTTTCCAAAAGGTTTTCGGGGTAACCTTTGAATTGATAAAACTGAACCATTTAAAAGTATGGAAACTGAAGTATATAGTTGTTACGAAAAGAGATGGGTAACAGATATCACCTAACTTCACTGCTCAGTCTAATTTCTTTTCTCACTGCGTTGAGTTAAATTCAAGAGTATATGAGAAAACTTGTCCTACTTACATATTTCTTGGTGATTTTAGTTAATTTGATTGCCACTATCTCAATATCATCGTTTTTTGAATTATTGTTATTCCCACCAGATTGTCCATTACTGCTGACATTTTTCATAACCAGCACAACTATATTCAGATCATTACTAATCGTCACTGCGTGCATCGGATCACATAACGGACGGTCCACCAGTTGCTTCATTCGTAACTCACCATGATAACTGATGTCCCTTAAAAATCTGAATGCACTAAAAATAACTGTTTGATCACATTTTAGTTTGTTTCGTCACCATGACCATTATTCTGTTGCATAAAAAACCGTGACGAACAATTTTCTTCGATAATTCTTCATGACATCAGCGTAATACGTTTGAAAAATTTGAATCAGTATCAAGCCAACTTCCATGGCTTTGTACAATACAGTGTATAGTTTCAAACGTGCGAGTCGTGCTATGCAACGAACGTGAGCGGTTTAGAGATATGTTCAAAATTAGGTCACCGAAGTCGAAGATAATGTTTCTGATGTGACCTTTTGCCACGGCAATAACAGGGTGTGTACCAAGCTCTTTGAGAATAAACTACCGTATTGCTCAATCAAATAACGGTTGATTTCATGGTGATTAGTTTTCGTTTTCTGACTTGCTTGAGTGGTTGGCGGGAATTTTGTAATCAACATTTGTGTTTACAAAAATGTTGATTTGAGTCAACTCGATGGACTGTGACGACAAGATTTGCAACTAATGCCTTGTTACTAGTATTGGTCAAGCCAGTCCCGAGCCACGCAAGATGGTATTCTTTGATACGTTCGGAAAAACAGCTGGGCGTACGACTTACATATTCCGCAGTACAATAAGAGGAGAGAGAAATACAGAAACCTGGCTTTTGCCAAGAGAGTCAACTTGTCTTTACGACTCAGATTAATTAGCGGGGGAGTGGTGAACCTGCTGCCGAAGGGTACGTCCAGCAATCAGGTACAGTCAATCGTTGAGTGTTTCTATTACGATATCAATCTTGAATGGTAGACGGATGAAGATGACTCTCGATTTCGTCTCAGTAACCTGATTACGTGACTTAACAGCGGTCATCCTCTGAGTTATAAAGCAGTCGGGACCACCGTCTGTTTATGATAGAGTAGCGGATGGATTTAGTCCTTGATCTTTTGCCCCTGTAGAACATAATTTCATGGCTAAGTTGGTAAGACGTCGAAAAAAATAACGTTTCTGTTTGAGTGGCATAAAACCATCGAAATGTGTCCTGCTCAATCCATATTACTTTGCAATGAAGTGAGCGCTCAAGAGTTCTATCGGCTTGTCTTTTCAGAATTACAACCAGCAAATGGAACGTGTCCGATGCTGTTTCAGAAACAGATATGATAGGACAATTTGCTTTGTTGAGTATGCCTACAACATTGGTTAGATCCTAGTCCGAGTTCAACGGAGCAAACATATCATCGTCTATAGAACCACACGCTTTCAGTGGCACAGTTAATCTGTTGGCTTTTCAGCATTTTCATATGAATGTTTACTAGTAACGAGGTTAGTAGATATCTCATATAAGCTCTGTTTTGCGCGTATGTGAAAACTGCCTAACGTCCGTTCCAAAGCGCTTCGCTAGTTGTGAAATACTGTGTATTTTTTAGAGAGGTTTATCTCACCACTCGAAAGTCTGCCATTCGGTGACACAACGTGTATCTGTAAGAGACTCAAATTGAACCAAATGTTCGTTATACGTAATACCAAATTTAAAGTATATACCAGTACTTCTGTCTAAATTGATAACAGAAATACCAACTGGACTGCATCAAATAAAACTGGAAAATAAATACGTTTTTTACATTAGGAAGTAAGTCGCGGGAATTACTACCCTACTTGTTAATTCGCAATTTAGTCGTCCAGCCTGAACCGTAATTTAATGTTAACCAAACAACATCGGAAATATGAAAGAGTGTATTTGAGTCACTTAAAGCCGCTATCAACCAATATTTTTAAAGCGTACAGTATAATTAGTTGAACTGTCTAGACATTTAATTAGATGATGCATTGTAAAGCATGACATTGTTAATTGTTTAGAAGTTGCATTTCTATTATCTTTCTTGAAAAATCTCACCCTCAACGTTTGATTGACGATGCGCACATACATGACGTCGATGTGTTTAAACATTTTGTGTATAAGTACGGAGTGCATGTATAATTCTACACTCTTGGCACATCTCTGCAGCGTGATTTATTGCCCAGCGATAGCTGTTCAGCTTATCTTGTCAAAAAAATTTGTTTGCTGAGGTAACAAATTGCACTGTCAGTGTTTTCAGGTTGTTATGCTCAACTGTTGTTTTCAATCGAGTCAGGAAGAAAATGTAGCAGTTCTGTCTCTTCCATCTCTCTTTCCTCTATTTTAACGCTGCTGGATAATTGATTTTTTAATCCTTCATAACCTGATTGTTTTGTCCGTTCATCGCATACAAGTATTCCTTGGGGAATTCAATTTTTGTGTCACTGTTTCGTTTAATTTTATATGGAATCACTAACAGTTACTAATGAATCGATTGTGAAGAATTTGCTGGCAAAAACAATGTACTGTTATCTTTCTTTATCACTCTGCAGAATGGCAGGCTATTCTAACGCACACTCATTATTATGCAATGCTGTTAAACGTAATTTTTCGTTTACCTTCTTAAAAAAAGTCGAGTGAAATGATAGTCTACATAATCTCTTTTATAGTTAACAAGCTCTCAGGTTTGGCCGCTTAATACCATCAAACTTACCTCGGTCAAACCGACGTATGCAACCGTATGTCGCGACCTGGTGTTTGGTGTCTTGAACTAGTGCACAGCGAGCATAACTCATCGTTAAAGATACAAAAATTCGGGTTGACGCTGTGAGTAAAACTGGTTCCACGATTTGTCCCACAGACTAGCTGACTTTATAGACGGGAACGACGAGCTTCCAGTGACACATCAATACTGCCATCCAGCTAACTGACGGACTATTATGATTCAAATAGAAAGTAACAGACCAATCAAGAAAGATGGATGTTTCATTTGCTACCTTCTCTCACACTGCACTCGGATAACACACAGACTACTCTGCATCGTCTCTGAAAGGTTGAATATTTCTATTGCAGTCCAGAAAGAAGGAATACAAGATGAGCGATATTTTCATGTAAGGCCATATTACACTGTTCATTCGCAAACTCAAAAAACAAAGACTGAGGAGAAGGGCGGGGTTTTGATGGAATGTAGATCTAAAGTTTATGCGCCGTGATCAGGCCAGTATGAATTGCAATAGATAAGAAGTTGGCACCATTTTTGAGGGAAAGAAACAAAAAGGGAATTCAAGAATTAATGAAGCAGTTAACCTATTCTTTCTTCTCACTGATATAAATGAGGTTTAACAGGAAAGATGTTGGCAACAAAGCCTGCAGCGCTGTAGGTTGACTGTGGATCAGTGTCATAAGTTTATGTGAAAGTAGCCATTGTAGCTCAAACTAAGCACACCATATCGTAGACTGCTCAACAGCTTATTAATCCCTTGTCCGGAAGTGCTGCTTATTAGAAAGGTTATCTAGTATGTAGGAACTTTGTCATGTGAAGCGTGCGTTGTTTATAATACGATCATTACCGGTGAAGAATGAAACACGAATTAGTTCAATCCCGATGAAGCGAAAGTCCGATAGAGATCAACATAAAACATGACATCCTGTCTAAATGTGTGGTTAATAATCTTGTGATCAAGTAGACCCGCTTTTCAACGTGGATCAGTTCAGCATGTTTCGCTGCTTTTATTTCACAAACAAAAACGCACAAGCATAAAAGAAAAACGGAAACATTGATTACATTTCAAGCACAAGTGGCTGTTAGGTAACGCTGTACATTGCACGTACTGAAACCAACAGTGTCCAAACGAGAACACTGTAACTCGTCGTATTCCGATCATGTTTAAATTCATAGGCAAAATTGGTAGGCACCAACCTTCGCTGATTTTAACGAATACTATAGGTATGTGCTGCTACTTCAGTGTCTTTTAGTGTGGATAAAATGATTGTTTGGACATGTAAGTTGTTTATTACCGGGTGAATTGCAGTATATAAATAATAAATTACCCATAAGGTAAGACATTGTTGTTTGTGTCAGCAGTACAAATGTGAATCCCATTGACAAAGCTACTCATTTCCCACAGCTTCAGTCTTTTGGATGCTGAAAATTACTATAAAAATAAGCTCGAATACTGTTCCTCTTATTATTGTTCCACTACTCGCTAGAATCGTAAAGTATTATCCCGAAACCCCCCGCGGCGTTTATGTACACCTGGTTTTATATTACCTATCACAGCCATCTGGAAAGCGGATCTTCTATCAGAAGAAAAAATCAAGTTTGTACAAAGAAATTCGCTACTCTCACCTCCATAAATCCATTATAGCGAACATCGATAGTGAGCCTACACTGCGATCCTTATGAAGGTAATTTCCATATGACCTAGTGAGTAGTACCAGAGATTGATGTCGGATCAGGCTTTATTGCTATAAAAGGCTATAACAGTAACGTGATGCGCGGTCAAATTCTATAAAGCGCACGGTGCTGTATTTCGTCTAGCAAGTGTTGCCCTAATTAGCCACTGGTTATGGTCACTAATGCCAATGTTTACCCACAAATATTTATCATCCTTGGTTACAATAAACTCTGTCAAGTATAGATTGCACGATGCACATAAGGATAAGAACCAAGTAGATTAGCTCCTATCGAGGAAACTATAGTCTCAGTAAAGTATTAATACTTTCGTGAACGAGGATTAAACAGGGCAATATAACACCAACTTGTGTTTTTCATTGATGTACGAGATAAGTTCAGCAAATTGCAAATTTTATCCGCGGAAAAATCGCATGGAATAACTAATATTAGCGGGCAATAGAACAAGTGACGACGTGAGTTAATTATTTTAGAATAGGTCCAAACAGGTGACTGTTTTGTTTAGAGCGACCGTATATTTGTGGAGCAAGATATCACTTAAGATATCTCTTATTACGACTAAAGGTTTCAACACGAAACGTCTAGGATTCTAAATTTGTGTACTCTTTTTTCCAAATTAATTCGGTTTGATGAGTATCCGTTTGATTGTTGTGCTGCTTATCTAAACAATGTTATATTTTCATGGCTTAATCTGCACCATGTACGAGTGACGCCCCATCGTCATAGCCTAGAGGAAGTATCGTTTTCTTTTCTAAGTTTTTTCTGTTTTCTGATGTTTACGTGCGTCTTCAGGAGTGTGCAGTAGTAGTTAACTAGAGTACGTTAATGTATCAAGCACTCAAGGTTTACAACACTTGCCGCCCTCATTAACAATGGTTGATGATAACCGAGTAGGACTGGCTTTATACGGATTTCAACCAGTTCGACAACAGCTTCCTAAGCATGATCATGGCCTGCCTGCAGCCTCTTTTTCAAAAGTTGGTACATTTCTATAACTAGGAATGGGTGACGTTAGTTGTCGTTTTCATTACTTTGTTTCCGTAAACAATTTTCTACTGATATACATATTTAACTCTGATAGTCAAGAACATCACTCTGCTGTGTAGCCAACAAGCATTGATTAAAAACTGCCCAAAATGTCGAAAATTCGAACCAATATGATGCATCGCAACGGAACTTTTCAGGGACTCACAGACGACACATTTCAGCATCATGAATTGCACGAATTGAAATATATCTGGTACGTAAGTGTCTTCGTAGGATAGGGTGGTAAAACAATGGTATTCGGACTGAAAATATAATTTCTGTATGCGAAGTAACCAGAGGTATTAGAGTGAAGGCTAGAGCAAACTCGCTGCCGAAGTATTTGCGGCAGGTTCTTAAGCGCGAAGGACCTAAGCAGATCAGCAAATAGTCAAGGAAATGTTTTTCTAAATACATATAACATTTTAAAACATCTCTAAACAAAACGTCACCTGCGATTACGAATTCACTGATAACATGGATGGTTCTGCAGAGGTCAGCTAACTTGAAAAAATATTAACATATTATTGAACAGTACGAAAAGCAAAGTGACTGTCTTGCTACAACAAACATACTACCCTCGTTCCATTTGTCGCTTTCACTGCACTAAGCCAAAATTTAAAAAAAACAATTTATCCACTTGATTCTCCCCAACCTGTGGACGGTTTTCCTCTGAACAAAGCACACATTTTACGGTTGTATACCACAATTAGTTTCATTTACATAAGTTCAAGGGTCAAAAGTGGAAGTGATACAAGCTACTGAACGAACTTCGTAGAATGCATAAAAATACAAAATAAACCATCTTGGTGCCAAGAAGAATATGGTACAGAGCGTCCGATGTAATCATTTTCAGCACAACATTTAACATTGAAGGTTATTACGCACACATTCCGGTAGAATGCATTTGATTTCTACGTCTAAGTGAATGGAGTAGGTTAGTGGACTTCGTACGCTCCGCCGTTAGATGGCAATACTGTTACAAACTTTAGTCACAGTTACAATAAACTTGTCAGAGTGAAACAGCGATTCCGATCGCATCAGAGGCAGCCTGACGTTAGCCGCTGAACATTCGCGCAACGCAGTAAAATTCCTAAGTATTCAGATGACAAAGTTTTTACCACAGTAACCTAAGCTAAACGCCCTAAACTTAACTGCCACTGCCAACCTGCACTATAGTTTCAGCTCTCTGCTGAATCTTGCACGCTGATCATACCGTGTAACATCTTCGAGTAGACTGCTGATTAACCAAACGACACCTCTACGACTGTGGGCATTATATCCCAAGAGGACACTGTACATAAAGATAACGCAAACGCCGCACTTTACATGACTGATTAAACAACATCAGGTTACAACATAACGTTCGTGGAGCCGTCAGCAATCAGTCGTGTGAATTACGCTCCATCATTCGATACTCAACGGGCGTCCTTGTTGCCATCCCGCGGAACATAGCTATTGTTTTATTTCACTTCCAGGTGGTCCCACACCAATACGAAACTATGCGTTTGACTATCTAGGGTCGACTTATGTTTTCACCTTGACAGTAAACTTTCGCTTCATGAAGTTTCGCCCTCAACTACAGCCATTTCCAAGTCGCATCGACCTACCATCGCCTGACCTTAAAAGTGATAAGGCATTACTGTGCCGTTGTTACGAACATCATAAACTTGCCACTGGTGTAAACTGTGGCCCTGGTCTCTTGCTGCCATCTTTCAATGGTATATCAGTGTCGTTATAAGAATCAGTGGGAGGCAGATTAAGCATTCTAGGTCAAAATGTTTCAATATTTGCCAGTTGCCTCCGTGTTATTTGGGGGGAATCGTAAACGTTTTCTGTTGCTGAACTAACACCTACAACTGACTCTCTTGAACGCTATTATTTTTGTTAGTCTGCTCAAGAGTGTATGGTTGTGGGGCTGTATGTCACTAACCAAGACCTAACGAGGACTAATTATTACAAAAGGCGGTGTAGAGTTGAAGATTGATATGCGTTGACGAACTAATGTCAGGTAAAGGTAGCGAAGGAAGGAAGACAATAATAATGGGGGATTCGTGTGCAGCATAGAATAATAACCGTACTAATAATTGTGATGGTGAATACCGGTATGGGATGTTTATCGACCTGGGTCGCTTTGACGCAGTATATAGCTCCACGTTTGTGGTCTGGCTCTGATCCTGTTGTCGGTTGTCTTGATGTGTTGGGTTTGTCTGCTGATGCGCCATGAGCTTAGTCACCTCAGAGTGCGCGGAGTCATACATACTTGTTGCGCAAAAGGTTTTATGTAGAATACTGGTGCGTGCGGCCATGGTAACCACATAATTGGTGGAGGACTGGTTCAATGACAGTTTACAAATGACGACTGGTGTAGCTCGACGCTGTGTGTCGTACAACCCTGGCCAGAAAGGCAGATCATAAATCATCCGTACTATTTGCAGGATTAAGTTTTAACCACGTCTATAAGGCCATTCATCGTAGGTCCCCGAAAAGCGACGGAGGTTAGATGTTACAAGACTACAGAACTTAATGGGGTGATATTGTGTTTCAGCCAAGAGTTGCTTTACCTCTTCAAGTCGCTGACATGCGCACTGCCTTTGACGATACGCGACAATAAGACAAGAAAAATAGTGAAGTGGAAAACAGTTTCCGGATTAGGAAACGCGCAAACTGGTGCGAAAATTTTACGGTCATTTCCAACCTAAACTAAAAGAAGAATAACGCGTTTAACCTTCCGTAATGAGTCTTGTCAACGACAGCAAGAACAGGACATGCCGCTGTACTCGTCTGTGATACACTCCCTAAGTTCGCAGAATAAAAGACAATTATTTCTTGAAATAACAAGACATGATTCACCCTAAGGCGACTCGTGATCATTCCATCAATATACTTATATACCGATTGCCATGGAAGCTTGTTAAGCACGGTGGCACAGTTTCCGATCATGTTCTGTTCTATTTACTTCTTTTCATCCCCTGGTAGTGGACAGTCCTGCATACGTTCAGCCACGTACTGTTCTTGCCAAGTCACATCAAGAAGAGGGTATTACACTTCCATGCAGCCAGATTTCAGTAGAAACAGTTTAGAATAAAAAGTCTACTTCACCTTAACCGCCACTTACAAAATTGTCGGACTCATTTAGAAATCGTTCTGCGTGATGAGTGACAAAGAAATCGTATAAATAACGCGGTTATTTATATTTAAAACAAAACCGAGTTGAGTATATTAGATATGCTAACATTAAGAAGATGATGAAAACCAGGTCATCGTGGTCTACTATTAAGGCTCATGCGAAGTCTGGTGTATTCAACTGTGATGAGAACTGATTGGCATCTGCTTTGTTTGACGAAAGTGACAACACTTTCACTATTAGTTGAAGGTAACGTGAACAGGTAGAGCCGGGACAGTTTTCGAGGAATTAGCCCTCTGAGCTGTATCAGCAAGGCTGTTGAACTTACTGGACGCCGAAATGTCAGAGGCGAAAATTTCTGAGAAAAGCGTTCATATCCTCAGCAACTCCAGGAACATTGATGAGAACGTGACCGAGTAACGTGTGATCACTTTGTGAAGTGTACCCAGTCTTTTGATTTCATGATCTGAGTAGAACGGTTTACGACAAGTTTGAACGACTATCAGGCTCAGTAATTTATTCACACGATTACACACGAGTAAGAAAGCGGAGATGATTTCGATTCACCTCCGGAAATAACGAATTGTCATAGGTTGAAAACAGCGCTGTGTAATAAGAACAACCCCGCCTATTTGAGTGAGAACTTAGAAATTAGGTGTCAGAACTTGAAGGATTGTGTTCGAACAGAATAATACGCGAATAGTCCGTTTGATATTACACGCTCCGTTTCTCAAGTACTGTTCAACAGCGGTCGTTGTGTGGTAATATGTTCGCTGAAAAAGGTGAAGCAATTAAGCGAATTATTACAGCCACAGCAGTAGGCTACGCGGCTTTCCGAAGGAACTGTGAAGAAACACAACATATCTGACCATGAACTCGACGCTAATTATTCTATCTTTCGCTGACGATGTGAGTATACCAAACTGCTTCCTACAAACAGTTATGTGATAAACTCATTTGTCAACATTTCACGGTTACTGACCGTGTGAGATTGAATTTCGATCTTTATTACTAAGCCGTGATCCATGTATTGCTGTTAGAAGTAAAAAGATGAGAATCATTCCCAGTTTTTCCTAATGCCAGCGAAGAAGATGGGCTGGGAAATATTTCTGGATCAAAATAACATGGTTAGAGATAAAAAAAGATAAACAACTCCAACAAATTTTCACTCCACTTTTCAGACGAAAGACTTGATTAACAGAAGGTCAGATACCCAGAAGGAAATGTAAAAAGGTGTACTCGTCGGAGAATTACCATACTTGCTTGTCAAACGCCATGTCGCCGAAAGATCCGTGAGCGATATCCTTTGTTTCTGTTTTTGTTGTATTACAATTTTGTTTGCATATCTTTGGATGTAACTCTTTGTGGAAGGCAGTTTGAATCAGCTTTGTCTTCATAACTAACCAACCCTGTCGGATATGCGTCTTGCAAGTACCAGAACATATCGTCTTGAAACCAATAATCTAGCTAGGCACTTACACTGCCAGCGCAATACTACATGACAGGATAGCATGCGGGTTGATTGGACGGAAAATTTACCGTCAGTTTTATCTGACTTTCGCAACTACAGTGAAGAGGGTGGCACGACCCCAACGTTACTGATCCGTGGTCGTCCTGTTAACCCGCCAGCTGACATCATCCACCAGACTAACAAAACTGTTATCAATGTACAGGGTTATGCATCAGATTAACGATGTACACGAGGTCATTAAAAGCATGCGCGTCATGTGCTCAACAGCCATCGTTTTACGTTCCGAAAAACTAAACATATACCTTCGTGCCTTCACAAACAGACTCTGTGCAGGTCCCACTGCAGCGATAGATAAATGGAAATCTGATGACAGCAAACGGTCTGCAATCGACAGAATTAAGGGATATCCCACAGTTCTGAACAATTGACCCTAACATACGTTTATTGTCGCATCTACCGTCGTGACAAAGCATGCATCAACTGATCAGCCTCGGGCGACATCAGGTTTTGAGTTAGCCCCAGCTTTACCTCACGCATATGTCCCCCACAAGCTCACTCTTCATCCGACTACCATCACGGAGAAGCGTTTTCCTTTACATGTAGGCTTTCTCACGTGATCTATTCTTTCTCAAAATTCTTTTCATTGGCTATTTACTTCTGTGTACACAATATGCATGTGCCAATCCGCAACTAACGGTTATTTTTAGGTACGCCATTTCTGTGAATGATTTAAAACAGATGCACCAAGACAGCCATATCAGGAAGCAAGTACGAAGTAGGTGTCCATTTTTACATCCAACTTTCAGACAGGAAAAATTCCCGTGACTCCAAGCATGACGTTAAAAACGGCAACAGAAGCCGTGCTCGAAGGTAGCAACGTTGAACGTTGTTGAACATTACACCAACGTAGTAGGAAATCTCACCCGGTTGCCACCTTGGGAAGCACCTTTCGGGTGGTCAGTCTACTCGAGTAACACCAGCTAGACTGCATCTGTTACACAGGATTAAAGTTTGCAGATAGATTGTCTCATTTATTGGTCATTCTGGCAGATGAGGCTGATGAATTAAGATATATATTCCAATACCCCCCCCCCCGAAGATCTCAAATTTGTGAATTAAGAAGGTATATTTGAGGGTATATTTACTACAAGCATTCAACATCAGAGCTAGTACGCCGTCTTAGGTATCAATGTTGCTGTCGTACACGTTACAAATTACACTGTCATCCCAAAGCTTGCTTGAACTGCCAAGATGGTCCAGGGTTTTCGTGAACATTCGTCTTCCCTGGTGACTTGCATGCGTTTATACTAAATGGTTTCTCGCAATTGCCCTTGGTAGCCTGTAAGGCTGCATGAATATACGGTTAGTGAAACCATAAAGTCAGTCATTTCACTACGACTTGCGAACTGAGCTAGTATAAGTCAAGAGAATCTCGGATATACAATTCAACAATCGGATGTGCTTGAATCAAAACAGTTGACCATGTCAGCATTTTCAGTTGGTGTTCAACACAGAGAGGAAGCAGCAGATAAAGACAATGAGAGTCTGTTTACAAGCAACAGTCATAAGTAATACTACTGTTAGCTTGTGGAGGTGATTACCTCTTAGTCATATTTAAAGCACTCCTTTTCTATAGGTTTCAAAGTATTTCAAAAACAACGATCATTCTATTTAACTGACATAGTCGTCTTTTCGTCAAACGTTGTTGTTACCGTACCTCCCGTTATCAGTACTCATGATTTTAATGATGTTTATTTGGTTTATATTCAGCCTGTTACCCGGTTGTTGTGTAGTACACACTTATTGAAATTAAGGATATTAGTGTTCTACAGACTAATCTATTTAAAGCAGGAAAGTGCACTCAATTTAGTTTCAGAATGAAATCAGTCAGCTTGTGACAAACAGGACATTTGTAAATGATTCTCAACGGCAAATAACAGACAGCTGTGGAGTATAACAGGATGCGCTTATTTTTGGTTTATTGGCAGAACCGAAATTTATCTGCAGAATTTTCTATGCTGTGCTCCTGTCGAAAGAAAACAGTTTGCCTAATGAAACATGTGGGAATGAAAAACTGAAGCCGCATAGAAATTGTTTATCGTGCTGAATTGGGATCGTTAGTCACCAGATTGGTATCTATTATCGGGAAAATGGCTCTACCATGAATTCCACCGTCAGGCTAATGGCACAGTACTGTGCTATAATAAATTGCATTCAAATCCTCTAGCTGTTACTACAATAGGAGCATGGGAAAATATGTGAAGGCAGTCGAACTGACATATTCATGGTTTTCGCCTAATAAAAGTAGACCATAACACGGTTTAAATTCAACGGAGAACCGTATCGACAAACAGATGGCTTGGCAATCGGATCCCCATCGCGGCCGTTGTTTGCAGACAACTCCATGGCGAAGCCTGAGAATTACCTGTTAGAAGAGGCCATTCGTGGATTTAGTGTTTACAAGCGATATGTGAATGACATATGTACATTTGGGGAAAATACCAACCCAACGGATACCTCAGTCATTTTCAACTCGATCCACACGAACGTGACATCTACACTAAAAGTTGAACGTAACGATCAACTAGTCTTCCTGGACGTAATCAGCTGGCGACGTGCTGGTGGATCGGTTCAACGGAAAATCTACGGAAAAGAGACCTGGAATAAACGGTGTGTCTGTTTCAGCAGCACTGTCCCTATAAGGCAGAAAAAGGAATCTCATAAACTGCTTATCTAACAAAACCATGAGAATACGTACACAGGGTACAGTCTCTGATGAACTATCGTTCTACGCAAACGGCGTTTTGTAGACAAGAGTATGCAACGTTGTGAGAATCAATATAAGATGACCGAGGTGGAGGAGAAAACGGTAGTTATCCCACTGTCATTCAAGGGGGATAAGCATGCCGAAACAATCAACGAGGCTTAACGCTGTCGTCACCAGAACAATCTATGCTGCCAAATTACGTGTCTGTTTTAACTCTACTCCAGCTTTGTGTTTACGGTTAACGAATAAAATGCCCGTTCTTGTGGTTTCTTTTTTGTGTTTACTCCTTTACTTTTTCCTGTGGAACCAGTTAAGTGGTTCGCACGACCAGGCACTTATATGAACGTATATGTGAGCATCATCCAGCCTGGATCAGTAGCGGAGGCACCGAGACAATTATCAACAAAGTTGTTGCACCGTGCTAGACCATCTTATCGACCTGGACTCCTCTTTTCGTCCGATAGACCCAATCAATGCCGGTCACTCAAAAGCTATCACATGCCGAACGTTGGTCACAGCTGAAACGATTCAAATTCGGTTAAACTGTTCACTCGTATGCGCACAAAACCAGGCGTTAAATTTGCCATGGCCAACCATCCACACCATGGCCAATCAAAACGCTGTGGTTCCAGTTGCGTCATAATTGTGATGTAATCGTATCGCAACGTTGTCTCCGTGTCCGTCTATGACGTGTCTGACCTTACTTGAACTTGCTATTTGTTTTGTCTGCTTCGCCGTGACAACTCTTTCATTTAAATGTTATGTAATTAGCCTGATGATGAATAATCGAAAACGAGCTAGTTCGCCACACTATTGTTTACTGAAGGTAGACCTGCAGAGTTCAAGCAGTTGTCATTTGTGTTTTTGGAGTCTTCTATCAAATGGTCTGATATGAGTAAAAGATGTTAACTTTCCATTTCAGTAACACTTCACAAAATAGAGCCTTTTGTCCAATACATTATAGCAGTTCCATTCCCTTCGGCGAAATCATAAAACGCAACCCGCTTTGCGTTACAGTCATCATGGATACCGGAATATTTGTCAGTTTTGCGGCACGTTCAAACCAATATACCGGGCAACATGCGCGATTAAAGACACTTTTTAAATGACATTTAACTCATCCAGAGCTAAGTCAACTTTAGATTGAACCGACCGAATATGACAATTGTGCAACCCTAGTTATTCAGTCTTTGTTCCTTCCTAACCTTGATCATTATCACTGATTCCCAAACCTTTTCAGGATGATGTGGGCCAATACAAAGTTACCTGCATAGTGAAAATAGTGGTTTGTTGGTCAAGCATGAGGTAAACATGTACGCTTTTCAATACTAGACAGAAAGCAACTAGCGGAGACCCTTAGATTAATCTTTTCGTAAAGTTGAAGCGCCTCTCTCTGGCTTGTTCGGGGCAAGTTCCCATGAGCTACGTTTCACTTCCTCACTTTGTCCACTTTGGTGAACACGTTGTGATATCTTGAAGGATCTACTGTGAGAATCAATGTAAATTTACTTCGTTTAGATGATCACATATTTCACTTAGGATATGAACATTGCAGGAATAATGATGACACGAATGTGTTCTTGTGCGTTCCTATCGTTCGTTATAAAAGATGAAATGTTCCCCTAAAAGTGAACCGATGTCATGCTCATTTGCCAGATTTAGGTGGCTTGAAAATGCGGTTGTTTGAATGCTCATCTGTTATATTTAGAGTACTGGACTCACTTACCGACTTCTTCCCATAAATACTAGTTTATGACATACCGAATTCGTTGCTCAAATTTCAAGTTCAGCAGTTTTCAACATATCATGATAATAAGCTGTCAAGTTGACCCTGTTAGTAAGCAGTAGATTGCTGCACATTGTACACTGGAAATTACTGACTTTTAGTGAACGCGTTTTGGTAAAACTCACCAGCCAATGGCGTGTCTATTAAAATACTGAGAGTAACTGATCGAGTTATCGTGACGTTGATCAGATACTACTTATTTTGAAAGTAGAATTGTTCACTTTACCATGGCTTTTATCATTCTGATGTTTGCAGTTTGCACGGTGTGCTTGATAATATCAGTTCTCCTGTTGAGATCAGATAAAGTGGTATGATGTCGCAATACACGCAGCATTCCTCGTTCGATACACCGAGCACTATCGGTTAGACCGAAGATGATATTGCTATCCTAGTGTTGGGCAAGTTCCTGGCCAATGAAACCTGACCCATCCAACAAGCAGATTATTATTTTTTACTGAGGTAACTTAACTCGCAATTTTTAGACCCATCTGAAGAGGTAAATCCGAAGTGGTCGTTTTGTATATGTGTGGTCCTCATGATTTATTAATGTGAACCTCACTCTCCGCTTGTTCGTATACTAACTGCTTTTGCTGATCAGCGCAATCGATTGCGTATGTCCCTGATCCACTGTTGCGATTGCTTCGCCCTATCTGCTGCACATGGCAGGTTGGGTAGGCGAAAATATGCTACTGCCAATCACTCACCCTCATACTGTCTCCCCACTACTAATCCCCGTGCAGATAATGCTCACTCAGGTTTCAGTAGCCCGAAGAACAACCTGACACAAACCCGAGGACGCAAGACGCTCTGTGTTAGAGCATGGAATAGGCGCACGCTGCTGGATCGATGCAGCTCTAGCGGACGGCCAGAACGGCCCACTGCACTGGTCGCGATGGAACTGCGTCGCTATGGGATCGACGTAGCAGCCTTAAGCGA
>LUCH01000065.1:107809-129231 GCA_013368495.1 Paragonimus heterotremus
GTCCTTTGGCCTCGGTCATTGTGACAGGCTAATCCGTCTCGGTTGCCGCCAACTTGTTGCGTTTGCTGTACAAAGCTTATCTTCCTTCAGCTTTTCTTTCAGACTATCATGCAACGTTTTTTGTATTTAAGCTTACTAGACAAAAGGTTGATTGGTCGACAGTCTTTTATTGATCGTGAGTTATCCTGTTTTGTAATATTGCAATGGCAACCAGGGTTTCTTTTTTGTCTGTTTCATTGTGTGATAAAAATCATCCAAACCGTCATAGTGAGGAGTTCTCTGTTCCGTGGATAGATCTTCGAACTGAACTAATAAACATGACAATTTTGATAGTTTGCGCTTTACACGGCACTCCGTCACTTAATAACGACGAAGCAGTTCATTTGAGCGTCACCAGGTCTAGCAGACCTTTTTAGCTCATACCATCATAGAAAGTAAAGAAGCCGAAGTGGAAATTGTTGAACAGCATTTTATAATCATATGATCGGTGACAGTGAAAAGTGGTGCGTTCATATTCTCAGCTCGGTGTATTTAATGGAAACTTGTTTTAAGATTGTATTAGAAAATCGGAGGGAAATCGGCATAACCTCTTATTATATCCTGATGATGTAAGCTTTGTGCGTGCGATAAGCCTGGGCAGCTCCAGGCAGAAACAAACAATTATGCCATTTACGTTACACGAGAGACAGAGAAAACTAATCTTTTCAGGGTCAGTTGTACCTATTACATCATTGTGCAGGTGAAGCAGCTGTTTGGTAAGATGATTCTGGTATATGTGCACATCTACTACTCAGGTGAAAACAATATTTTGAAAAGTCTCATAGAGGTGTTTTATAAAGAAGCTATGGGCCGAAGAAGAATGCATTAGTCCTCCTAAATTCCATGGGACTTTTATACTGTTTCACTACCTATCTGTCATTGAATTGTTACACGTGACAGAGACTAAAAAAGATGTTTATATAAACATAAAATAACGCATCTTGTATGGGGAATGAATTGTTCATTCAACTGTGAACCGTGGAGGAACGTTTATGGAGCAATCTTATTCTTCCGGAACTTTCATGGAAAAAATTTAGAGTGACCTTGATATTTCACAAAAACTGTGGTTCATGATTTATAAACGGTCTTTTAATGCTCATTCCGTAGCACATCTCAACTAGGAGATTATGAGACTAAACATTTTCTCCACGGACTGGTAGTCTTTCAGCTGATTCAAATAGAATTTTGCTCTTATGTGCTGTTGCATTTTCAACAACGTTTCACATAGTAATATTCCTCGAAATTAACACACGAAACATCATAACTCAAACTAGCAAAACGAAGTAAATTAAGATGGCAGTTACTCAAGACCACAGTTTATACGGGTGCGAGGAATAGCCTGATCATTAAGTTAATACATCCCAATTAGAAGTTGCAATCTAACGAATTTATTCTACCGAATGAACTTCGTGTTTATCATAAGTACATGTGGCCAAAAGCTATGCCACATATAAACAATGGCGAAACAAATTAGCAACGCCTAAATCCACTTTTTTAATATAAACCTTCATGAAATTTTATCAAAGTTGTGCTTCAATTGCCAAGGGAATAGAAATGAGCAACTGTTATTTCCACAATGAAGGTATTTGATAGTTGCTCGTTCAGGTTTGAATGATGTGAGCATCATGACCGTTTTATTGAAAGAAGTAAATCATAAATGGTTAACAATCTCTCATTGTCCTTTTCGTGATATATAAACTGTGCATTCCCTATGTCCCTCGAGAAATTTGTCACAGGTTAATTGCTTTCCGTGAGGAGTTGTGAACAAAACAAAATTCTTGTTTTGCCAATTTGTTTCGTTATTACGTAACATTTGTCAATTTTGCTTATAGCAAATGTGAAATTCTTCCGATAGAGTGAATTCTATATACTGTACTAGCCAGTGGGCTGAATTACCGATCTCTGAAGGTCTGCTAAAAGCTTAGTATGAAGGATACACTCAGTTTGTGATTAATAGGATGAGGCGATCCACTTTACATAAGTATTACGAAGGACAGATCAGAGACGTTCAAACGTTACGCAGGTGAGCAGTAAACATGAGGACAGTAAATGAGATATGCGTGCGATTTACTGCGATACACTCACGTGATCGATCAATCACATCAATGGATATGACATTTGTGGGTGTGACACGGTAACTGTCCATTCGAAACAAGATTACCTGAAGCGTAAAGCTCACACGCGGTACAGTCATTTGGACATATAAATAATCACTTTCACGAATGTGATGTTACACTGTTTATGAAAGACGATTTCCACCTTGAGTACACCGTGTGTCACTCATTAGGCTGTTTCATATTTCGACAGAAATTCCCGGGAGCGTTATTTACTTTGTCTTGTGCTACTAATGGTGACAATGATGGCAAGTATATCTTAGTTGATTAGATGACTAGTCTTGCTGTTGTAATTCTTCCCCATTCCATTGAAGCGTTAGTCAGCTAATCATGCTGATTCCTAAGAGTGCTGCGAGCCGGATTATCAAATTAACCTCAATAGAATAATGTAAATTACAATTAAATCAAAACTGCCAGTCGTGCAGATAATAAGCCGGAGGACTTATCTTTCTGGTAATTGGTTTTGTTGGATGTTGCATCTTTCATCAGAAATGAAACATATCTTTGAAAATGACACAAAGACAGTTACGGATCATCAGTTCAAATTTACCATGCCTCATTAACATAAACGCATGACACGATCAAGAAGCATTAGTACGAGGGATGGATATATTTTTAGCGGGAATAGACGACTTCTTTCAAGTGTTCTGTTTAAAAACAAATGCCAATCAAGGAAGAAAGCATATCAAGTAGTTTGTTCATGTACAATCAGAAGTGGCTTAATTCTCGTAAGGTGACACTTAAGCAAACGACATTTCATGGTTTAAGCATCACAAGGAAGTTGAGGCAGTTCGGAATGGAGTAAGTCACAGGAGCAGCAAAAGTAATGTTAAAATTGGGCAAGAAAACGAGTGGGAGATACCATAAAGTTCAGAAGGCTGTGGGCTCAGTGCTTCTCGTTTGCTTGCTTGGTAGGGTAATAAGATACCGGGGAACCCTGTGCTTATTTGTAGGAAGCACACCTCATTCTCTTCTACATAGCATTTTGATGCACACACTTCTGGATGTTTTTCTCTGACTTTTTTGTCAGTCTTCTAGATGTAACTAATGTCTGAACCACATTTGCACATTCATTCAATTTGTCTAAACCCAGTGATGCGAATTCTTACCACGACCATCCGAATTCGGCTGCTTTACTGAGCGCATTGTGTGAACAGTTTCGGGAGATTTTGAAGGTTATTTCAGAACCGACTTACTTTGGTTGTTTCTATATCGTTTGCATGAATACACTTAAGTTAGAGTGGAGGTTAGAGAGGACTAGCATTTCTAACGTTTCCTTCAGTAGCGCAAAAATTCAATTTATTCAATCGACATTTCAGTTTTTCCATAATCCTCTGGACATTTCCGTCCATAAAATTGTCTAAGCTAGCGTTACAGAGTTTACAGGCCGTAGCCAACTCACTGGTCAGCTGTAGAATATTAAGACATATCCGACAGTCAGGAAAGTAAGCTGAAGAGAAATGTGTGAGGACATCTTTCAAAGCAATGGCATAACACTGTTGGTCAAAATTATTGATACAGGACGTAACAACTAAAATGTGTGTGATAACCATTACACATTTAACAGCCCGGTACAGAACAGTTCTGAGATTATCAGAGGGCTTGCGGATGACTTTATAGATTCAGCATCAAAGTTGTTTGCAGACTTTAATTTCTCCTAGAATTTCCGAATCTCCTGTCCCAAAAAGAGACAGTATTAAACAATTGTACTTTCCAAGGCTTGTCAATGGCTCATATCTTTTCGATGACCTTGAATAAATTGTCACCCAAACTTGCATGACGCAAAAGTGTTGGGCGCTGCGTCAATGACCTCAAGTTACAAATGACCAGACTACTGTATGCAAACGTCCAGTTACATTCGAAGATGGATGATACTTAGATTTAGCCATCCCTTCAGGAGGAAACATATGGCCACCATGTCAAATTCAGTAGACCTCCTAATGTGTTAAATTTTGGATAAGCGCAAACTCCCTTGTTAATTGCATTCCATTACAGAAAACTACGTGGACCAATATAGTATCTCCAAACGTCGACAAGATGGTGAAAAGATCAGGTTTGTAACCCGCTTGTAGTCAAGTTTTTGTACAGCCTGTACCATCACGGCGAGGCCCGAACCAAAACCACTATTATTTCAGCCGGGTATTGTAAGCAGTCATCTGTCTCCGAGAGCAGTTAGTCACAGTGAGGACCAGTGAAGTGTTGGACAGCTGCTTCGAGTTAATTGGGTCTCATTGGCACCATGTACGCAGGAAAATGGAACCCACGGCAACTGAACCGGCTGCAGGTTGTAGTCCAAGCACTTATCCAGTAGACCACGGGGTCATAGTTGTCGCGTAATGAGTTACTCAATCGAGAATGATCAGCATAGGAATCTGAGCAGCACTATGAATTCTCAAATTAACAGGAAAACAGCACCGTTTTGTAGAAGAACAACAAGATTTACGACTGCCATTAAACGACAGGCGTCTTCACATTCTGATTGGCCAGTTTGCTGCGGTGTTGTTTCAAGACCTTGCATGTAGCAGCTCAGTTGTTTGAAACAGGTGTGCACTCAACTGCAGCTAATCACTGTTTGTAATTGGTTGGCGCCAGTTTGACGATAATTCCATCTGTAGCAGCTTGTGTGCCAACAACGAATAGCTCAACCTCCTCCAATCAAGAAACCGCTCCAGTTCAAATTCATTACCGGGGTCATGGGAGTTTATGTACATTAATATCCTTAGCTGTTGTGCTTTCTTCCACTTATAGACTTAAATCAATGGGCCACCTTTGTGGTCAGTCTGCAAATGAGTGAGCATCGACCACAGCCCCAGAAGGGGTTAAGAAGAGGTTTTTGCAAGCAGTTAGTCACAGTGACTAACGGGATTTGCAGACCAAACAGTGAAACGACTGATCGACCTCAGCCTATGAGCCAGAGGAAGCACAACAGTTCAGTAAACTAAGTCATCTATCTGCTGTCGTCGGCTGTTCTGGAACGGCTGCATCATAACAAGATCACCTGACAAAGTACACGAACTCTACCTTGTTTGATCAAGCAGGGCGTTACAAACATAACAGACCAGCCCAGCGGTCAGTAGTAGGTTGGAGACTTGAACACAAGTATCCATGGTAACCTCGTGGAGACTGGTGAGGAATCGAGTTGCTCAAAAGGTTCACGAACAAGACGAATTCGATATCCACTCTGGAAAGGGTAAGTTAAATAAAATCAAGCTTCTCAGAAATAAGCTCATTCGAAAACAGATTTCATGAACTTTCTGGAATAATGTTTTGCAAAGGCTGACTTTTGTATGCGATTGATGATGTGCGTTTTAAATGTGGTAGCTGGTTAGTCGACGCCTTTTCTAAAAAAAATACTTCTAGCGAGATATTTGCATTGACTTGTGGTGAAGCTGATATCCGGGAAGGATATCTGGTTTTCCCAAGCGCTTGCAATAAACCTTGTGATATGTTTTGAAAAACAGATGTTTGTGAAACTGTCACTGAGTTAGTAGTATGTTACTAGGTGGAATGTTCTTCCCAGTTTCATTTCTTTGTCCCTGTTCTATTTTACATCTTAAAAGTGAATGTTTATTTCTTCCGCTATTTGTGTTCCTTCTTCTTATCATTACTCGATCACGTGATTGAATAATGTTTGATCATTTGGAAAATTTTGCCCGCAAGCGCCCATACTTCCACTTGTTTACATTTCATTCCGCGTATTAAACCAAAAGCAAACATAAATCTTACCCAGCCGTTTTGTGTTCTTGAAATTTGTTCGAGGAAAACATTGTTTCAGATTATTGCCTGAAGCATTATTCATCCTATAAAAACAGCCAAAATTTACGCATAGTAAATGATGTCAGTACACAATTATATCCCATCCGACGTATTCCAATTCTCGTGCCGGTCCCTTCGCTATTATGGTGGTCTTCGTTTACACGGATAGAATGAAATTCATCGCCGATTGGCTGAACATATGTCAATTTCACTGAGCAAATCATTCACACGACAGACTGATCAAACCGAAATGATCAGCAAGATACTTGACTCGATTGATATACCATCCTGCGTAGTCGACGCACCACAACCAATACGTACTGTGCAGACGAGTACAGGACTTGATAAACTTGCTTTCCGTAATTAAACATCCATTCGGTGCATTTATGAAAGGGCTTCAAAAACAAACTATATAATTGGTCAAGTTCAAAGTAACGACAATCATATCCTTATCAGTAATCCAAAAATACCATCATTTACTGTTGTGGACAAAGGACAGGTTTGCGCCTCTTGACCGAGTCCAGTAGTTTGTGTATGTATGTTAGTGCGAAACTGGAACCACTCGACGTCATAGGGGTTGCTAGGCTCGAACAAATAGCTTTTGTGTAAAGGCGCTAGGTTAAGTTGTTCCATCCTGACCGACTATTCCATTGACAAATACCGTCATCCGACGTTTGATCGGTTGGAACCCTGTGTACCAACCGAAATCTTCTCTACATATATAATTGGTAAATGTATACGGAAAGGCTTAGTACAATCGTACCAATGATTATTTGTCTAACTCAGATTCCACTTAGGGCTAATTGGTGCTACTGACTTTGTTAAAACATGTTTATGGCCGGTTGACCAAAATACTCTGCAGCAGGATGACAGCAAGGAGAGAAAAACACCAACACTGATTGGCGTTAAAGAGAAAGTCTGTCCTCAAGACTAATTCCGCTCGTACATGTAGAAGTAAACCAGCTCTCAAGTGCTGCAGCATGAAGAATTTGTTCTAATAACTATTGTTATATTTTTGTTGAACGGTAGCGGGATGAACACAACTTCATTTTCAGCACCAAGAATGTGGTCAACATTTGATGTGGCGATCATGCTTTGTGGAAAAACTTTGTCCGTTTTCTAGCACACTGTTGACAAGGAAGCAAAGTTCGACGTCTAGGATGTCTTTTGGTTAGATTTTTCTCAAGCGGGAGGTTACAGGGTGGAAAAAGTTCGGCTTCTGTCTAATGAAATCTTAGTATATTGGTAAATCCACGTATGGTTCCAAAAAATACGCTCGTTTGAGAGACCCATAAAGGCGTCGTTGCAAGCTTATATCGAAAAAGTTGAATGGGTCATTCAAGTGCAGTTCAACGGCGAACTAAATGAGATTGTGTGCTTCACTAAACACCTCCAAGTCGATTGAGTAAATAGCTGTCTATACTTCCACTATCGTCCCCAGGGGCACAACGCCTGAATGGTTGCACCCAATTACTCGCTTCCTTTCCTCTCCATAAAAATAGCAGCAAACAATTCACCCAGCAGCAAACCCATTGCTATGCTACCAATCTGCCGATGAAATTATTCGCTGGAATTGAAATTTTCCTCAAACCTGCGACGCTAGAGTAGTTCACTGAATTAGAAGTTTATTCTCCATATAGGATTGACCAACATATACACACAAAAAATCGATCCGATGTTGTAATTGCACGTTTCCAGACGATGAGATAACGGATAAGTGCATACGATGATCATAACCTCCAAATCTTTCAAATTATCAACTTCTCTCTCATGTTCTGGCTCCGGATAGTTTAGGCTCCTCGTTCATTCACATACACAGATCCAGGTGGACTCTTTCGAAAACGAGTCTGGCCTGTGTCCACAACAGTGTTATTATATTTTTCGGTATACTGTTAGTGGTGTGACTATTGTGACTTCAACTCCGGCTACTTAGATATTTGAGTATTTTTCCCTTACCCTGGAGGATGAAAAAATTGCTATCCTTACGCTCCGTGTTTTGTACCTGTATGGAAATTTTCGCATTATACTGCCATGTTACCTACCACCAATCCGACATATGTAGTACTAAATGAAACTGCGCCGACGTAACGATATGAATAGCAACCATATGTTTACCATGAAGTAGGACGGACAAACTCACCAAGCATACTTCAATTTAACCAGAACCTGGTTTTGATTCCAGGCGTGCTAATTCATCCAGGTTATAATAACCGTGATTCATCATCGTACTATTCTAAATAGTATGATGAAATAACACACTTTCTTCAGTCATTATCTCAAGCTTCTCTTGAATTTTATCCCGTCTTCTCAGATGAATATATTATAAGCAGCAATTTAAAGAGGATTCTGTTGACAAGTGTACTTTTTGTATAGTATACATCTTTCCAAGTATCACTGAAAGTGCATAACACTCATACTAAAGGATACCGTGGCTCCAATCTTCGGGAATCTTCGACTTTGTTCTCTTAATAATAGTTCACAGACAGCTTCTCCAACTTCCTCATCTTGATACCATTTGATAAGTGTTTATCACCTGTTCAATAATTAAAGTCTAGGCAACCGCATTTGAACAGATGTGGACATATACTGTTTAACTCAACCTGCCTGTTGACTGTACTAACTGGCTAGCCAGTCGGTAAACAAACTCAGTATTGACTTTATAACTAGTACAAAAGTACTGATAACCCGGAATGACACGTGACCCATTCTTCAATGTGGTAACTGATTTAGCTGCAGGGTCTGGACACGAACGCTGTATGAGCGTTGGTTTAGGTAATTAAATCACCATGTATCTCCAGCATGATCAGGCCAGAATATCCAACTGGTGACTTGCTGAGTTCTAGTAATCGTTAGACTGGTACAGCATACACCGTTGGCCTTTCTCTGGTCATGTGATTGTGATGTATCACGACCCTTGAACGGATAAAGAAATATGGCTCAGATGAGTTCGAAATAATGCTCAAAACCAGCAAGTTTACTTTTTTTCAGTGCATTTGTCACTGCTTTCTTCACCCGTCTTACTGTCTATTCCACATAACATTTTGGCTGGCAAGAATAACTTGGCTTACTGAGAATGATATAGTAATCATTCCAAAGTAGCCTACTCAGTATTAGGAAATGACATCATGGTTTTAGCAAGACGACGTACTGTTACATTACGCTATGTTTCTTAGAAAAAGCAAACGCTAGTTATGGCTGAGGAGGTACCTGCCGTGGATGTCAACAAGAATGACCGACGGGATAATCAACTTTGTCAAAGTTGAAATTCTATTTTTCGGAGTGGTTGAAATAACCGTAAAATTTTCTGAACATTTAACGCAATTCCTGTAGATAACGTAGGTATGCGGACAAAATTATTAACTAAGCTTTAAACACTTTCTTCAGTTATACGTACAAATGATGGCGACTCATTATTTTGCCTATTTATTTCACTCACTCGCGTCGTAGTAAAAGGTATTAACCAAACGATTGTCAGCTGTACTAATCTATCAAACTGAATCACCACCTCTCTGAATTATTCAGCATTCGTGAACCTTATGGCAAACATTGCAAACCTAGGTGCGAGTGTTTAGTCGGCTTTGCTATTTAAAGTTTGTAAATGAATTGATGCTGGTGGTAATCAGTTTGAAGTAATCTAAAATCTCATATACGATGTAAGTAGTGAGCACTTGTCAAAACTACTTAGGGAAACGTTAGGGTGCCCGCCCTATTACCATCCCAAAGCCCCTCCGTCGCTCTAGCCGCACCCGTTTGGGAGCGCAACAAAACGTCATATTTTGAACGCGTCTTTTGGCTTGTCTTGGGAACGAATACGGGGAAAGTCGTGCTACTGTTCGGGACCGAGGTTTTCGTGCTAATTATTACCTTGAGGAGAATCCGAATCCTGCCAAGCGCATTACGGTAGCAAGGACGAACCAGCGTACAGTTTAGCAGGGTTCACAACAGAAAACCTGTTGCTTCAAACTAGCTGAACTATTCTGAATTACGGCTTATCAAAGTGGGTGAATAGAGTAATCGTGTTTAATCTTCTATGGAGTCTGCAAAGCCTCCTTAACAATCATCTGCATCATCATCAGCATCAGGTCAAGATTTGAGTCGTACCTTGGGGTACTATGGCTTGAGCTGCCCTATGATCCGACGGTGATCCACGGAGTGGCAGAGTGATAAACAAAGGCTAACGTAGAGAAAACAAAAGAAAACCAGGAGGAAAAGGATCATAAAAAGGGAGGTGATGGAGTTTTAGGTAAAAACAAAGGAGTCTGTAACCTTACGAACATGCTCGTTATTGCCTAAGTAGGACGTCTTGTCAAAGATTACTTCCAGCCAGCGGTATGGATGGTCGCCAACTCTCCAAGCAACACCTCACAAGCCTTTTCAGCTACACGTTTAAAAATTTTGTCGCTTGTGACAAGGCTATCACCTGCCTGCCTCCCGGTTGCGTTCAACTCTCAGCAGCCACACTGAACGGTTGTCAGTTCGATAAAAACTGGTTAGACATAGTGAGTTTGTTACCAAGTCAATGAGTGCGGTCCACTTTCATTATTTCACGACAGTTTTATGATAACAGAAGTATACGTCCTAGTTTGAACGCAGCTTAACACTACTACTTAGATATAATACAACGAAAATAAGGTATACTGATCCCATTCGAAGAAGACTGGTCAAATCTCACGGCTGAATGTGTAAGCTACCACCAGAATGGGCGTGATGTCTGAAACGTAACAACATACATTTCCAACTTTCATTAGAAAATGAAGACAGACGGGTGATTAGGGCAAATTTAGGAGGATAACTACAAAGGGATCAATACCTGTGAAAAAGATGGGGTATTAGACCCTTCTTCTTAGATCAGCGACGATCGTCTATCAGATGTTGTCACAACGGAAATATTTGACAGGATACTTTGAAGTGGAATACTGCTTCGTCGTGGACAGTGAGAAATTTACTCTATCGTTAAACTTGACTGTTTTATACAGTGCATTTGCACCCAAGGTAAATATACACTTACTTTATGGCGTAGTCCACTTTGCACTGAATGTAGCTATTATTTGAATTTGGTTATACGGACTGTTACGTTGTTTGTATCGGACTCGTCAGCAGTGTTCTGCATCGGGTGTTGTGCTTCCGTTCTGATGTATCTTCTTAGTCACATAATCAGAGAAGTACGACCAAAGATCCCGGAGTTCTGAACTCAGCCTGTTAGATTAAAATTACCTCAGACGACCGACTGCTGACTCAACTAGAATTATACTTGTTGCAGGGATGCAATAGATCAGAAGTGATTTAACCACTGCCAGTGTGCTTTGTATCATTTGTAAATAACCAGTGTTGTTTACTTTCAATGAAACGAACATGTTGACCTTCCTGTTATCATCAAACCTAGAAATTTAATTTTATTCTATGGTCGTTCATTCCGTCATGGCTCGGAATCTGGCAGATGAAATGTTCATTTTCCGACGGAAATAACATCCCCGTATAATGAAGACAAAATCAGACCATTCAGAAATGAAAAACACGAGCAGCACGATTGCGTCAAGGTATTATGCATTACATAGGCCTTTAAATTCCTTATGGTCCTGTTACGAAAAATCCCGCGGAAAGTCAATATGTTTGAGTAGTATCCTTGAACCCATGTAGACGATAAGTTAAAGTTGCAACTTGAGGCAGGTGACATAATGTTGACATATTTTTCCAAGTGTACGTGAGACAGAGTTCAACGTTGTGCTGCAAGTGATGTGCAGGCTCAACAAACTTTAACGACAATGAAAATCCAGCAGATTATCTCCCTTCAATCGGTACCGACTGGGAAGCCAATGAAAAGGTTTTAGGGATACGATCTTATCTAACCATCACTACTTATGGGTAGAATTACTCTGACTTTACATCGTTTTTTTCTCCCATAAAACGAACACTCGTTAGTGGTAGCATTGGTCAACGTCATTTTTTGGGGAGTTCGAGACAATCAATGCATATGGTGATCAGCACCAGACAAAATAGTTTGGTACTGCAAATGTGATGAGTCATTTTTTTTACTTTCCCAGTGTCATGTGTTATGTGCGGGTAGTTTGGGACGGCATGAAATGTATTTCAAGTGAATAGCCAGGCGCAATTCATGACTTGAGATGAATAACTCTGTTTCACTTGTCATGTAATGACTACCTTCCAGTGAGTATTGCACAGTGTGATTATTCCAACTTAATGCGCCAATAGAGGACGTTGCGAAGAAATTCATTCACCTGGCTATAACTCATCGTTACGATACAACCAATAATCGGCGTTTCCTACTCAGATTTTTAAAAAAGTACGCCAATCGCATTAGCTTGTTTTAACTGCCGATATTTTATAAAGTGATTTTTCGTAAATGTGCGTGAACAAATGTGAAGATTTTCTTTGGGTTTTGGTAGGCACTGTATAAAAATAACAGTTCAGGCGATGGTCTCCTCCTAATTACAATTGTCGTGTCATAAAACAGAGAGTGTTATTCAAGTCGTATATAAATACATATGATTCTACATTAATGTGGACATAAACTTGTAATGGAAATATAAAATATTTTGGCAAAATGTTACATTCTGGGGAGCCGAATGTGCGCTCACCTCATGCTTCCGTTACACGTAAACATAGTGATAATAAAACGACCAGCAGACAACGTCATCTGCTTGAATGTGGCTCGAAAATCACGATTCAGAAACAAATAGACGAAAAAGTTGGCTGCAAAAGCTATTTGTGCCAGATTCATAGTGATCATCCGATAGAGTTTATATGCAAGACAATGCTCCATGGAAACCACGTCACATATTCCCAATGTAGTGAACACAGGTAGGTAGGCTAGTGACTGAGGCACCTGCCCGACTAGAAATAGCACAATGATAGCAATCAACAAAATGGTTAATTTTGTTTGTGCAGCACGTCGACGTTGATGTCGATTGCTTGGAGCGTTCAGGGTAATACCTGGGGTTGACAGTGAGTACCGCTGGTTGACTTGTTTGGGCGACAAGGTTACTGTGTCGATACTGGTTGCAATCTGATCTTCATTTTTCACTATAACTGTCTGACTTTGTAATTGTAATACCTTTGGATTACTTGCGGCGAGCTTACTAGAAACATTGTTTGATGAATTGTTCCGACGTGCACCCAAATCATTAACGCATGAAGTGGCGTTGTAACTCTCGTCTTCCTTCAGATCGCTGTGGTCGCGTTTTTGGTTGGTTTTTTTACTCGATTCTTTTTGGGTAAGCTTCTGATTATGCTGTGTAACCAGTAGTAAGAGCAGACAATTGGAGACACACAAGAAACAGAAAGGAATAATCTGAACCAACGCGAAACGTAACCAGGAACAAGTAGCGTAGTAAGGAGAAGCGGAAAATGCAGTGTAGCTGCTGTTTAACTGCAGCACTCCATTAATGCGGTAAATTGTAATGTTTTGATGAAAGAAAAACGGAATGTTGATGATTACAGCAAACATACAGATTGCGAACACCAAACGCTTGACGTTGGCTGGCTGGAAATGTCGATTGGCCAAGTACCAATACTTCATACTCACATAGCGTTCGATTGCCAGCGCCATGGTGAGCCATGCGCTCACTGATTCGGACATGTTGGTCACTGGGGTCTCCACGTAAATGATGTACACGTAGAGATAGAGTGTCAGATCAGTGCTTTGTCCAGTCAGCTCAGAGTAGCTGTCAACAACATTGGAGGAAGTGAGGGGTTGGACAGTGATACGAAGAAAGGATACAAGGCGAAGACAATCAGGATTAACGTCATAAAGAATGTATACCTTCGGTCCATTATTATCCTAAAACAGAATATTTTTATTGAGAACTATTATCAAATGGGATGTTGAATCATCAACTGTGTTTAAAACGGTGATATATATCTTAAAACAGTGTCGGGGACAAATAATTTGCTCTTAATTAGTTTAGAAATGAGTCATCTTTTTGTAAGCCACTAAGTTGAGTTCCGCCTTGTAAATCAGTTTTCTACCTTTGATGAGAGTGTACCTGTTGTTTGTGTCAATTGGCGTCAGTCTGTACGTGTTTTCATCCAAAGTAGGTTAGCTACGTCTTGAAATCGCCTTCAGTTAGCACAAGTGAATGTGAGTTATGGTTTTAGTCGTAGTGTTTTCACCTGCATTGTAGATTCTTGGAGTTCCTCGCATTAATGTAAGATTAACTGGCTGTTGACGTCTGATCGAATGTCATCGGATTGTTAACCAGAACTCAGAGAGCCTCAAACTCACCAAATCATGGAGACCATGAGTGGTGACCAGGATTTGTGTCGCACTGAGCTTTCTCGAAATGTGGCCGAGGGGAACACCTCGTCCAAAAAGATGTATTATGCTTACACTCGCATAAGCTTAACGGTGGATTGTCTACTGAAACAGCGTATACCGAGATTGCATACATTTTGTCTGTGAATAGACAACAACACTAAAATGAACACACGCCAGTAATACGTTTGCAACTTCGAAATAAACATGAACGCTGACTAGTGCGAAAGAATTGAACAGCAGTTCGACGCAATCCAACACTCTTAACTAAAGCATTAAATATTATCTAAGCTATTCTTTGTTCGCTTTTAACTCGTCATTCTATTACGTCAGCAACACTGTTCATAGTATTCCTGGTGTCAACTGCGATAATAACTGGGGTGTTAGCAACTGACACCCGTGATTTGTTGGTACACATTCACTAAATTTGAGGTGAAAATAAAGTTGAAGAAAATAATTTTAAGGAAACGATCCACAACCACAAAATTGAATGGAGAAATCATGAAGGGCCTTTCGAGTACAACTCCTTACTTGTTTACCAAAAACATGCCGATTCTCTGGCTTCTTTGGTAATCAAACTTGGCTGCCCAAAATCAGTTTTGCAACATAGCCTGTTCGTTATAACCACATACAAACAGGATTGCAACAGCAGTTCTTTACGGTTTTTGTGTAAATTCGGCTAGGCGAAGACCAATATATGTAGTGCAAAGCGATTCTGACTAGCGGCACACCAACAGCAACATTCGTTTTTTTAAACACTAAGCAAATCCTTTTCGTAGATATGATACTGGAGGTTTATGTTCGTCTATTTCAGATAATCATCGAAAAACCAAACAGTAACAGTGCACTGTATGTATTATGCGGTCTAACTGCCGAATCCTTTCCCTATCTCAACATTACTATTGAGAACACCGCTGAATTCGAAGGTCAGATCGCAAATGGTTTGAGAAAGTGCTGTTACTTTAAATTCATAACTAGACCCTGGAGACTGTAATGTCTCAAAGTGGCCAGAACATTGAGTAACCTCACATAAACCACAGTCACCAGTAATTTGAGGTGGTCTGACAAACCAATCCTAATTTATCCTGGAATGAATCTTCCTAATAGGTCAGACAATCAAAACTGGGAGGCTTCTACGGTTCAAAATGATATCTTGTAGCTACGGGTGATTCTGTCATTCAGTATCATTAAGATTCACAGTGCCCAATGAATTTTGCCAAATAAAACTCGTAGGCCATATAGTACTCCTGAGGCTATATCATTAAGTATGCTGTTTACATTTCGTGCATATATACTTTCCCCGTTATCTTTTACTAAAGAATGTTTTCTGTAGCAAGCATCAAGATGCGAAGCACGAAAGGGTAAGTCTAACTCCATACTCCTTACCAACGTAAGTCGGAAGAACCGTATGAGCGTGTGATGTACTACAGTAGGCACACCTTCGAGTACCAGACACATCTGAAGTTATAATCCATCGCTTCCACTGTGACCTTTCGTTAAACCCTGTTACTTACCACAAAAGTCTGGAAATGAACGAAAACAGGTAGTGATTTTAATTACACCTATTCTCTTATCACTACTCCGATGCTGTTTATATGACGAGGTACCCATCTTAGCGTATAGACGAAAGGTTTGTATTTCAATGGCACCTGAATGAATCAGTTATGTAAGCTGTGGAGCTGTTCACAATACTACGCAGTAAGAAATTGATTACAAGTGACTGTCAGGTTGGCCATTTGATTGTAGAGTAACACAGTATACTCATCCTATTGTCTCAATTAAAACACCCGCCTGTTCCGGTTGTCAGCGGCTGGTCACCTATTCTACTGAAAGCCCTTCTCCGCCATCATTCGTAGGGAAAAGACTCACAAATGCAAGGCATCCAAAAACTTCAGACTGCCTTTTTCTAAAATTCAGAAGTTCTGCTTAACTTCACGACATTCTCCTGTGCGAACATTCGTTCACTTATAGTCGGATGGTCTTGAAGAGACGAGGCTGCTTCTGTGTTATTGGCCATCGTAAAAGTGCACCCAACTGTACAGCGCATTAGTTAGCAATAAGTGATCTTAGCCACATCACAGGACCTGTTATCCTTAGTACATTACTACTTTCGTACTTGTGTATCCGTCTGCCTTCTTAATTTGAAAACAGTCGTTGTGTTCACTCAAGAAAACTGTGTCTTACTGAATGGGATTACACTTCCAAAGACGCAGATCTCAGTGGTACGTGAAACATGTTCACCTCAAGATCTCAACCTATTGATAAATGCACATTTTTATTTTTAGATGCACTACCAGACTTATTAATTTCATGTGTTTAAACGAACATTTATATTAAGTTAATTTCATAAATTTGTCGATAAATTGATGACACTGTCTTGGTCATTCATATGTTATGTACAGGAGTACCGCTGTACAATGCTGGGTGCAAATTTGTTTGAAAATAACCACGCCGTACGTAAGAAAACGTATACTTTTTGTGCATGTGTGTGTACTGTTGAAGTGGGTCATGCGTACAACTTCTGTAAACACAAAACATGCGACTGCATGTGAATATTAGTGGAATTATGTAGTTAGAATGTTGTGTAAGATGTTAAGGTCACATCCGATTCACAAGGTCAAGCAAATCTGTGGTGTATTCAAACAAACCAGTTTTCGGGAATAGGAATAGAAGCTTAACCGTTTGTATAATTGTGAATATGATAAGCAGTGCCAACCAAGTAAATTTAATGTCACGGAATCTCTAGGATGCTGGATTTAGCCAGCTAGAGAGTATTAATGCTGGTATTCAAATATTCATAGTTGGAATGACGTTACTTAATAATGTACGCACGCAGGGGACATCATTGGTCAGTAGACCGTGTGTTGTCTAATACCTATGTAAGATTTGCAGGTGCGATAAAATTGAACAAGAACATTGGCTCGGGAAGTAAACAACCTACCCAATAAAAACTAGAGAACAGTGAAACATTTGTTACAAATCATATAAATGGACAAAAAGGTGGAACTATCAGTATTTCGGCTTCTTTCTTTGAACGACTGTGTAATTCTTACAGAAACCATGGAAATTCCCTGAGATCTCTTGCTGTCTCATTTTGTTTTCCAAGTATTGTGCTGATACTCCTATGTTACTGCAGCTACGTAAAAACTAAGCATTTGTTTTTACGTACAAGTAACCCAGTCCAATCCTACCCTCTTTGATTAATAATGATTTATTCCGTTTACTTTCGTTAGGCAAACAGAGTTCGCTCCTATGCTTGACCTATGAATACAACACTAGCTGTTGTCTGCGTGAATGTTGGCTTTCTAATCCTATAGCTCACTCGATGAGATTTGGGGACACTTAACTCCAAACTGATCTTCACTGACGATGCTCTGGCGTCATTGTTCTTCAGAATGTAATATTTACGTTAGCATATTGCATCTGTTTATGAAAAGGCTGTAGTTTCACAACGTCTAGGTGTAGTGGTTAGCTGCCTGTGATACACGTCCCTAAAGATGAGCACACGGTTGTAACTCTCAAAGTAAAACAAGTGGAACTTTATTTTTTCTTCAGAGCTTTTCTGTTTAAAGCTCACCCGAACAGTTCTACCTCACCTACTTGTCTGCAGCAGATGTTTGATTCGCATAGGCGGCATTTTCTAGATAAGTAATTTGCTCATGTTGTGCTGCCAAATAAGAATGTTTACCAAACACGCTTGTTGCATATTTTTATAATAAACTAGAAGTCATTTATAATGTAAGGCAACTGAAATCTAGTCCTCTCGACCTTCGGAACATTCCTTCATATCCTCTGACTGCATTTTTTTACTGACACCTGCGCTGAACTATACACGCAGGATAGTGAATTCGGATAGATGGCTGTTAATTAGTTTCAGAATGTATACTATAGTCTTGGTGCAAACCTTCGCTTCGCATCGTGCGTTGCACAGTACAGTGGAGACGACCATCCGAAAGCTGTCAACAACACACAATTACCTCCTTGGACTAAGTTATTTTCACTGAGTTTTTAAGTGATTCGCGAAAATTTATGATTACCTAGTTATTTTAATGAAATTATCGGTTTCTTCCCAAAGGACCAGTGGATTTTGTGAAAACTTAAGTTTCGATGTGAAAATGACAACTCACTAGTACCGGAAATCTCGAAAATTATGTTTTGAAAATTGAAAGTGTTGTAACTTTGAAAAATATTTTTTAAACTTTAGTAAAACAGTCGACTTTGGGAAAAACTCGTTGTTCCATAAAATTCCCTGCGGTTTGTTTCCAAAGTTGTTGAGCACAACTATATTTCCGGGTAATTACTACGTACGCGTGTAACAATATTCTGTATTCCTCAAATCGTGAAGTTACAAATAAAGTGTATGGCATGCAAACGTTGTGTAATTCAGCGACACAAAAACGCGGGCGAGAATTACCTTCGAACGACACATATTTTTCATTTTAACGAATCTTTTGGGATAAGCTGGACTAAATAGACAAAAACACTTTGCAGTATAAAAAAAATATATTGTGCGTTGCGAGAACCGCTTGTTAAAAACAACCGTTTCCCTCACAGGTAAATAATATTTATCTTAGTGCAGGAGCAGTTGGCTTGTCTAATTTGAGTATAGGGAGTGCTTACTATCCATCTGTTACACGGTTGCATTACTAAGTAGATAATAACTTGTTTGCTACCACTTTGACGCCACGTTGATGCGTGTTAATATATCTATGGGCCTATGGTTAAGAAAATCATATTTTTTTCTAACGCAACAGACCATCACCAGACACATATCAGGAACGTTTCATTTTTGAAAACTGTTGTAAATTTGCTAAACATGCACACTAATGAGCTGATTACCAGTTATGAGAAGTAATTTTTTCTCACATGTCTCGGTTCAATAGATTTCAAGTGTGACACATTATGGGCTCCTTCGGGGTCCTTCTGAGAGGCTGTCATTCAAGCAGTCAGTGAAAACCGGTTACAACTGCCTCCTCAAGTATGCTGTAATACGTCCGTTTAAGTAAGTTGGAATATTTCCAAAAAAATATAGATGTATCTTATGTTGCGGATGTCTTGAAAAACGATTATTGTTTAGCCAAACCTTCATTCTAATCACTGGCGACTAATATGCGCAGCCTCAACTCATTCCAAGGCACGGCTGTGTGTGTTGGACGTTGGTAAATTTTTTTCCCAGTCACGCTTATCGTGGAATCTATGTTGAAACATACTGCCAGATTATCAGTGTAGACAGCTGACGACTTCACAAAATGAATAAGCACAGTATTATTTACGAGATCATGCGACGGCGTTTTTGCTATTCTGAAGTTATAACAGTGCGAGTATAGAGCGTTACGTGTTAACTGTTTCGAAGTGCAATTGACTGGTTGCAATTGACTACAAAGTAGTATAATCTCATACTGGACAGCAGTCTATGAATTCAGATGTCTTTTGGCTAGCTTACCTCGGAAATAAGCACCAGACTCAAGTTGCACTCTTATTGGTGTTAACTAATAGTTCATACGCTCATTCGGGTTCGAGTTTATATCTCGACCCTCGTGTTTGCGAGATTGATTTATTAACCACAGCGCCAGTAGCTTTACAGCAGGCAAGACTGAATAATCATATCCGAGAGTTCAAAAACAATTCCACGCGAATGTTCTTTAGGTCAGCCGGTCACTTCGAAAGGATAACGAACAGAATTGTTCTATTCTACTGAGTCGACAGACCAGTGATCGATGCTTCACTGTCTCAATAGAGGCAGTTACTCCGACTTAAATAAGCACTCCTGGTCACCGAGTTACCGTTCAGTTTGAACAAACCAATCCACTTCAAAGTTCTTTATAAATGATCAGGCAAACTGACCAGTAGTCGCACAAGGTTGTTACTGGTCGTTTCAATATGATTGTTTGGTCATGTCTATTGTTCACCATCATCATTAAAAACAGCAATACATCAGTGGTTTGCACCAATGCTTAAGTGCTACACAAACACAAAGGTAAATAAAGCAAATCCTGTGCAGAAGGAAAAAAAGAGTGAGATAGGAAACGATCTAACCACTAGAAGTACTCACGTCTACATTCAAAAATTTAACATCAAGGTGCCTACATCTTGCAAACACGCAGCCAAGCTACCAGTGAGAGTATGGCATCATCAACAAAACAGCTTCCTCACGTATTCACTGTCCCACTTCGTTAGATGCACTCACTTCACAAACAACTCGGCCAAACAGCAACCTTCCCGTCACTTATCTCGATGTGCCGTCACCTCACTCAACCTCTTAAGCCATTAACCAAGTGAGTAGCAAGAACTGCAGCCTGACAGATGAACCCAATCTACAGTGATCAACCCCTTCCTGATAGGTTTCATTCCTCTACGCCAGGCCATCATCTGCCCACCTCGCACCTTACGGCAATCGGCCGCAGTGTCGGCAAAGAGTGTGGCAGACGACTAGCTTCCATCGTTAAGTCTGTGTAAATGTAGTAAGTGAACAAAAAACCAGCTTGACAATCACTATTAAATGCCCGCCTGTTAACCTTACTCACTGATGCCACCCGACGCTAGCGCTCGAGCGTAAACATCGGTAATCAAATACCTGAAGACTGTTCACGTATTCTACTCTGATCGACGAAATTTCGCTGCTGAGAAGCAATATAGCCCTCGTTGTTGCTTTATACATGCGACCTATAGGCATCAGAGATTCCTAGATAAGCCACCAGCGTTCAAGTTTAAGAGATAGGCGATTCTCTTTCATCCACCGTTGCCAATGCAGCTTCCCAGGCACACAAACCCGTCAACAACCTTCATACCTTTACTATCCAACATTAAATCTTGCAGACACAATTTGCACTTTGATGTTGTAAAACGCATTCCGAAAGATTAAGCAGAAAGCGAAATAGCCTCTAGCATTGTTTGTGCTGTTTGGAAAGTGTTATACAACTTGTCGTCAGTATAATCAAAATCAGTCAGTCTTTCACCAGGTAGATGATCCACGTCGGCATCTTGTGAATGTCTGAGACAATCCTCCATTATTTGGTCCGCAATAAAATTGAACACAAATGGTGAAAGAGGACAACCTTGACGCACGCCGCTCCTGGTGCCGAAACTTTCAAATAGTTTGCCGCAAACCCTAACCTGAGCAAAAGTATGAGAATAAAGCGCCGTCGGTACACCCTTGAGTTTAAGCGACTTTAAAAGTGTGGATCGACTCACCGAATCGAACGCACCTTTATAGTCGAGAAGTACGGCAATTGTTAGCCCTT